>BQNB010073298.1:0-32163 GCA_026074375.1 Tanacetum coccineum
CAGTAGTATCAAAAGCATTCACAGTCCTGGTCCTCTTATTATCATCCCTTCCATTCCTATCCTTGCTAGGTTCCCCTACATTTCCTCTCTTCTTAACATTCTTAATTTTTCCATTCCTAACAGCCTCATCAGTCAGTGCACCAGAAATCTGCACACCCTTTTGCATAGACTTTGGCTCCGTTGCTTCCACCATCCTACAGATTGATGGAGCAATGCCATACACATACTTCTCAATCATCCTACTCTCAGGAGTTACCATATGTGGAACTAACCTAGCTAACTCGTGAAACCTATCAGTATATGTAGCATGGCCAGCCCCGACCATGGTGTGATTCCACAACTCAGATTCTAACTTTTGTATCTCATGACTAGGATAAAACTCTTGTATCGTCATACACTTAAAGTCATTCCATGACATACTAACAGCAACTTCCCGACTTAGCGTGCGAATCTAAGAGTTCCACCACGTTAAAGCCTTACTCATAAATGAACCAGCAGTGTATTTCACCTTTTGGTTAATACTACAACCACTTATATCATGCACAGATTCCATTTTCTCAATCCAACGAGTGAGGGCTACAGCACCTCCCTTACCATCATATTCCTTAGGGTTACACGCTAAAAATTACTTATATGAACAACCTACCCGGTTGCCATTCACTATCACATTCCCAACGTTCCCTTGAACGTTCTCATTAACCACATTACCATTCTAATTTCCAACATTCCCTTGGTTACTAACCTGGGCCAACATGGCGGGTAAGAGGTTTCGCAATTGCTGGGCAATGATCGTTGGGAAGTCGGGTGCACCCCCATTGGCTCCCCTACATTCCCATTAGCTCCCTCTACACCCTCATTAGCTCCCATACCTAGGCCATTTCCCTGACCATTCAATTCATCAACACGCTCATCATTACCTTCCCTAGGTCTTCTACCCCCTTCCACCTCTACTAACCCGTTCACCCGTTCCCCCTTCTAGTGATTCGGCAGCAGGCCGGCCAGCACTTCGGGTTCTCATCCTTGGCGGCATTATCTATACAAGGGAGAACATGGGCAACGTTAGGTAAGTGGGAAGACTCGCACACATTCATCGAATATCTTACTATATATAACCAGATATACACGTAACTCTACCCTATCGTGTCAACATCGATTTGTGTGAACAACATTATTAAGTATGAGTGAGTTATGATATGCTTATAACTACGTTGGCCACCGTACTTATATTCACATCCTTTCCCATTCATATCCAATATTGAGCCCACCCATTTCAATGACTGACATAACTAAGGCACCAAACCGCGAACACACAAAGGCACACAGAAGCGGAACACCGCGCACATAGATCCTATACGCAACTAGACGACGGATCTTAGGTTATAGTCTAGGCCAATCCACCTAGTTCTCTATATCCTTGGCTCTGATAACCAATCTGTCACCACCCCCCACCCCGACATTGGCGGAAAATCGAGAATGCAACATAATGATCAATCATAACACAAGGTACAAAAATAGAGAAAACTACATTGCATAAACTCCAAGTGCTATGAAGACCATTAACCTTGAACAAACTCAAGTGATGTCCCAAATCGCAACTAAAATCCACAATCTCTACATTTAATTCATATGCCCTCGAATGGGTCCGATACCAAACTTAACCAAGATCCCAAATACTAAAATCAACAGAAAGCAAACTTCAAACGAAAATTCCACACGATACTTCTAAGTCTCTATCAAGCACCAACTACTCATCTTTTCACTTACACCTAAAATGATAACCAGAAAACTCAACAATAATTGTTGTGACTCGTAGGGTTGACCTTAAACCCAAAAGTTGTGCCAATATTCCCAACATGGACAATAGTACTATAATGAAATGAATAATAAGCTAACAATTCAAGACATACATCCTCGCTAGTCATATCTCAACATCCAATAATAAACCGGAGTCGCAACTCCCAAATCACTAACGCACCTAAAGGGCCTACTAGCTGGAGCACTATATTAGGGCGTACCACACAGAACCTTGCATGCCAAACATAGTACATGCAAGTACCACACAGAACCTTGTTATCCATAGCACCTACATGAGAAAATTCAACACATAATATTCACATAACAGTCATAAGTACATATCTTGTCCCAAAAACAAAACCACATTTCGCACAGATAATTTCAAAACATTTCAAAACACATTTGAGTATCAATTTCCCCCAATGGAAGAATAGTAAAAAGTGGGGCTATGCTCACCTTAAGCAATCCTTTAGCTACCAACTTCTACTACACGAGCAAATGCCCGCATACGACCTAGTCTAGTTAATGTCCCATTTTAATCATTCACTTCCAAAACAATCTTCACGTTTGATGCATCGAGTTTAGACGCGTTGTACAATTACCCAAAACAGTTTTTAGTGGTGTGATGGTTGACGACTTATTTCCACAATCATATCAATCTCATTCTCCGATAATACATACTTATACTATTTAGCACAAATAGATAAGTAATATAATAGATATTTATAATTATTAATTATGAATATATCTTGACAAGTCCATTCGGTACACCTTAGGCACTTTAAAATAATTATTATACGGTTGAAAATGAAACGTTTACTCATAATAAACATATTAGAGAAGTTTCGAGAAAAATTATATTTTTCGTATTTTAGTGAATATAAATAAAATAATTAAATATTGTTTGATTATTAAAAATCAAAAATCACGTTTCAAAAAAAATTTCTAAGTATAAACTTTTTATGAAATTTCGACATGACCCGTACGTTTATACAACATTTTTCATGGTTTCAAACCTTATTTTTTCAATAATTTTTCACAAATTGGACACTTTTCGACAAAATTCCAAAAATCTCAATCTTTAACACTTACTAACACTTTTCCTCCAAAATATCATTCAATATCACTTCGTAAATACATTTTGATTTTCAAAAGTCCGTCAAAGCTCACAAATGACCAAATATTGCTTATTAGGCCTTAAGGCCCAACAAGGGTCCATTATAGTATTTATAAGTCTAAAATACGATCTAAGCCCAAAACCAAGGCCCATTTACATATATAAGTTTATACTTATATGTAGAAATAATCCGGATCACAATAAGCCCTCCCATTAAGCCGCGACTTAAATAGACTTGTTGGGCCGTGAGTCCATAAACTCCAAAATACGTATATTTAGCTTTAAAATAAGCTAATAAGCTACGTATCGCTTTACGTTAATACCATAAGCCTCAAAAATAGTCCACAACATATGACATAACACAAAAATAATCAAAATCACTTTCCTAGTGACTTTAGGAATTTACACGTGGCCTTTAAGCCCAAATAAGCCAAGAAATAGCTTAAAATAAGCCTGAATAAGCCATACAAGCTACTATAAAAAAATAAGCATTCTAGCATCATATATTATTCAACCATCATGACCACAACATCAAAACTACAAAACCCTCTTTTCCTTTCTTTTATTACACGAATCAAACACACCCTTTTCTTTCGTTTCGCTTCCAAAAATCAATTTTCACAACGATCAACTTGTACAACTAACATCTATGCATCAAAATAAACACAAAAGGACAAACAAAATTTAAATTTGAAAACTTACAAGAAAATCTTCAAATTTGTAGATTTCAAGACGAACCGGACAACCCAAACGTTGTTTAAATGAATAACCAAATACTAGAATCAACCCCAAATATTTATGTCTTCATGTTTTCTTGATCAAAATTCAAAAATTATGAGTGTATGTGTGTTGTAGGTGGCGGACGAACACAAGACACACACAAGTGTGCGTTTATTTTTTTGAAATGAAATGAAAATGAGTGGAAATCTCTTAGCATCTGGAATATATGTGTACACCTTTGGACACAACTCTTAAAAACTAGCCATGTTGTTCCCTATCCTTCCCATAACCGGCCAAGGGATCCAAGGGAGTCCCGGGCCTTTCTTTTCGTGTCGAAATCACTTAAAAACTCGTAAAACTCAACCGCAACATTTACCCCAAAGTTAAAAAGCATTTTATTCACCTTAAAAACACATTTCCATTAATTAGAGTATTCACTTGCCATATTTATACTTTAAACCCTTCAAAATTCAATTTGGACATTAACGGACGTGTCAGATTCGTTTTTCGGCATTTCTCAAAATTCACGGGTCAAACCATCCGGAAACACATAACACAATAATACCTTTCAAAAAAGATTATTAATCACAATAAACCTCAAATCATCACATATCTCATAAAATCACCACCGTCAACACGGTATAAAATCTGAATAAACTGACAAAAGTCAAATAGTCAAATGACTATTAATGAAATATTCAGAACACAAAAATGGCAAAGGTTACAAATTTAGATGGAATAAATGATGCAACAAAATAGACGTTATTTGATATCATCAGTGACCTAGGATTTCAAATAACATTTTGAATCTTTAGGGAAAGATCTGGACAGTGGACTACTAGTATATAAATAATCGTTAAGCAATAAGTTAGTAAAGCCTCAATGAGCTAGATTTCGATATTATCACCATTATCATCTCCTAGATAGATTATAATAGATTGTGAATGCTTTATGTGGGTTTGGTTAATTATGACAGGATTAACTGAAAAACATACATAGAGTTTAGGGAGAAGACCCACCTAAGCTTAAGAATGATATATCATAAACGAAGTAAAACAATCATTGCACTCATAGACAATACCTGCGTTTTATTAGATTAAACTGGCTAATACATTTTCCTTACATTTAGCTTGATCGCTTCTTTATCTATTGTTTATTAACTTGTGTGTGTTAATGAGTCATCAATAGATTAGATAAAACCAAAACACGTGCCAAAGTCCTCAGGTCTAAGAACCCCCCTTTACGTTAGTTTAAGTTTAACAATATTTAAATAGGATAAATTAGGACTAACTTAGATGACTAAAATATTGATAAATTTAAGTATTAATGCTCGCTCTTAGTGATCGACACCCTACTTACAAATGAACCTACAACAGACCGGGTACACTGCTCATTAGTGTTTGTTAATAGGTAAAGTCAACAAAATATAAATAGTAAAACTTGATTAATAAATTACCTACGCATAACCACCACATCAAGTTTTTGGCGCCGTTGCCGGGGAGTGAGTTTGTTTAATTCTTGTTTATTATTTTAGTTTAGGTTTTGTGTTTTAGTTTAATTTTTTTTGTGTTTGATTTTTCTACATATGTATATATTTTGCATATTTTGTGTGTTTGTTTGCATTATTAGTCTTGTTGTCTGTCTTCTGGTCGAATACTGAATACGACGTATTCATCCCTTTGGATATGGCCTATAATTTTTTTTCTCTAAACCAATACAACGTATTCGACTTTAAACATCAATACGGCCTATCCAGTTTACTGAATATGGAGTATCGATCTATTTGACCTTTTTCTCTATGTTCGTAGCAAATTTATTACAGGAAATGGATGACCTCGATATAACTATGTAGGAATATGTCAGTATGAAATTGCAAAAGCTCTTAGGCAAGGTCAGGTTTATAACTGGGAAACTACTAAGTATGGGAAGACAGGTGGTGGCCTTGATGATGTAGCATCAACATCCTTAAGATTTTTGGAAAACAAAATTCCCAAAATATCGTTTCATGATACAGCGTTAACATCTGAATTAAGTTCTCATCTGAACCTATGTAGTTCCTCAGCATGGCGATGACGTTAATTTGAAAAATAAACATCGTTGTCCGAATACGAATATGAGAATATAATGTTATATCGGTAACTGGATCTATTTCCTTTAACATATTTTTCTGTCAATGATTCAAAAAATGGAATACGGACAACGATGGTGATAAATCAAGATCAAACAGCCTTTTTGGGATAGATCGATCGAACCATTACTTAATGTAATAATATCAATATCGTACCTATGCACGAGGGTCAAAATAAACTTTTTGGAAACAAGTAATGATGCTATTATAAAAGTTTCACTGTGAAAACATTTATCATGAAATTAAGTGTAAGATCATATTTTGAATATTTTAACTAAGGATGCTATATGAAGATCTATGAAGAATTAAATTGCCATTTGGAATCCCGTTTGACCCTAAGCTGTTTTATAAGGATGGGACTTAAGCGGAAGGGAGTCTAACTTAAAGACTCTCCCAAAAACAAAAGTGCTTGCCGGGAGACAACCCATAATGTATTTTCAATTTTGTTACTATCTTCCCAGGTTATAGATACGGCGTATCCAATTCAATGGATACGGCGTATCGACCAACCTGGAACGTTATCTTTTTATTTTCTGATATAAAACATAAATGGTCAGAACTTGTCAATGCGGCTTATTCAGATTTTTAATATGACGTATTTGACCTCTCACCCGTACTTAGGATTGTTTTCCTACAGTTTCAATACGGCGTATCCTGAAATTTGGATACGGCGTATCGACTTCCTATACAATATTCGTTTTTTTGTTTTTTTTCTAACCGACGATCATTTAGATATAGAATTGCTTTCGTTTTCTTAATATTAATACATGAACTTACTAAACGGGATGATGAATTTGGTGTATACATATTTTCTGGAATCTTAATGTGTTTAAAGCCATGCTGGTATCCAGACGATTTTACAACACACATTCTTGCTCATATACGCAACATGGAGGATCATACGGAGCAAATCTCAGGGAAGTTTTCGTTCTAATTCTTTATTTTTCCTATTTTTCATGTTATAGTTATACAACGTGGGCGTTGTATATCTCAAGTGGGGGGGGGAAAGAATTAGAACACTATTTGTCCTTATTTTTACATTAATATGCCTAATTTATGCTTAAATGTTAAAAAAATTAACTTATTTTTGTGAGATTATTAATTGCATGACCCGCACACAAAACCCTTATTTCCATATTGTGAGGAATAAGCCTATTCCGCTTTCCAATTACTTAAAATTCAGCAATAAATAGTGTGCCGGGTGATGTAGCAAAATTTAGACTTGGTATACTATTCGAGACCACCATAATAAGTATTATTTTATATAATTGGAGTGATCATTCTAAATTGGTAAATTTCTAGGATTACACTTAGAGTAAGATACCCCTAAAAAAACCTTCTGAGCCATTCCTTTCATTTCTTACACCATCAAATATTTGTTTCGTTACACCTTTATACCTTACCCTACCCTGTAGATTAAGTCCTTAATCTGTTGCTAGTTTCTGTAAGTGTAAAAGATGTATATTTTTATATGTGTTTCGGGTGCATTTTCTATCTTTGGTTTTATGGTCGAGAATTTTGCACAATGCAATGGGAAATGTGGAAAGTATTGTAAATGTTTATTTTTTCGTGTGTTTTACTATTATTCACTATTATGATTGGAAATAAAATCACAGATGTTATCATGTTCATGCATGGGTGAAATTTTTACCTAAAATTTATTTTTTCTTTGTTTGTTTAAAAAAAGAAAAGAAAAAAAATCAAAAAACAGAAAAATACAAAAAGAGAGAAAAAAAAGGAAGAGGATTGTGAGATAATCGGTCATCTAAACTAACCTATTTATTATTTATGAGGATACGATTTTATTCGTTGGGACGGCTATAACCAACGATGTAAAGTTTTGTTGTATATTATTTTTAGTTGGTCGCAATATAAACCAACTAAGTATTTTTTTGTATCAAGTGGTAGATATCACCACTATTGTTGTATATTATATTATGGATGATTGGGAGTTGTCCGTTATGGGAACGCCAACTAAGGATTGTTTTTATTGGATATTAGGATCAAGGCATCTATGAGTCTAATTCGTGTGTCTACAAAAGCGTGAGTTTTTAGTGTTAAAGCATGAGTTATTAATGAATTTTATGTCCTTTTTCATGGCTAATAGTCGGGAAAAGATAGCTAGCCAACATTGTTCTTTATTTGTTTGGACTTAATCTATTTCTTTTGTTATCTTGTTTTACACCAATTATAATATTTCCCCATGCCTTATCCCTAACCTTTGGTTTGCTCGAATGAGGGAAGTGCCAATCGCAACTGCTCATTTATGGATTTGGAATGTTATTGTGTGATTTTTTCATCCCTTGTTGGTGTATAACTATTGGTAAAGGATTACTTAATCCCTAGCCTATATTGTTCTTCATCCTAACATTTGGTTTTACTCCGAATGAAGTGAGGAGCAATCATTTAGATACCTCATTCATATTTAGATGTAGTATATGTGGTTTTTCGCCCATTGTTGGTCACTACATTTGTGAAGATTACAATCCTCTTCTTTAGCTTATTCACGAGTTAACGAGGTGAGCAATCACAATGTACCCACGTCGTGGATTTGGGCATGCATTTGTGGTTTTGTTACCTTTTTTGGAATATTGGGTATCGATAGAGATTAAAAAGAATGATCACCCCTTAAACCTTATCATATTAACCTAATTTACCTTTTTAGACTTGTTACTCCTTAGCTTTAGTGGTGGAGATGGGTATCCTTGCCAAGCTTATGATAGAATACTCGTCACGACCGAGCAATTGAGCGAATTACTAAAATGTTACCACATAGATTATGTTAATACAAATAATGTCTAAAAATGTTATTTATATTTTTTGACCTCTCGATGTTTTGATAATAACAAAATGTAAAAACATTTACGATAAAATTAAACGTTTATAAATTACTAATCGTAAAATTCTATTTCTAAGATTAATCACTTAAGGTATGGATAAACAAATCATTAAACATGATTAGTGATCAAGAAAATATTTTTTTTAAACCTTACATTTCTACAAAAGTGTATTTACAAAAATATATACACAAAATATTTATTCATAAAAGAAATGTTTTATTAAAACAATAAATTTGAAATTAGATTTTTCCCCCCAAAATGAAAGGTTCCAAAACAGATAACACCTTCCCCACTAAAAGACAAAAAGAGGAGCGTACTCTACGGGCGGCCCCCTTATAGGCCTGGCGGCCCCCTAACATATTAGGGACCGCCGGGACCGCCAGCAGAGTAACGGCTCTTTTTGTCTCCTATAAATACTAGGCCACCCCATCTGAAAAACAGAACCTCTTGCCACGAATTTTCTCAGATCTACTTTTTCCCCCCCTCTTCTTTCTTTCTTCTCAACACAAGCTGATCACTAACAAATCTTGATTCCTTGTTTCAGTGATTAATTCCCTCTTCCTCCCTTCTTCTAATCAAGTGCAAGAGAAGAACAATCGTATTCATCTAGAAACGAATTGTTATCAAGTGATCTCTTTCCTCCTCCTCAAGATCACAAATCTTCATTATAATTTTTTTGTGGTGTTGTGTAAATTGGATTGTGTGTAGATCCAATAGTGATAAAATTGTGTATTTGTATGACTTGCTTTGTGTCAATCCAAGAGTATATACTCTTGTGATGTGTAAGACTTAGGAAGTCTAGATGGTTCTAGCTAAGACTAGACACCGACATCTAGCTTCGTGTCGGCAATGAAAGAAGCACGTTCAAACGTTTTTCCTCCGCCTAAAAGGAGCTTGTTGACATAGTGAAATCTCGAGTGATACTCGGGGAGTGGAGTAGGGCAAGAGTGCTTCGTAGCCGAACCACTATAAATCTTGGTGTCTTGGTCTGATTATTTCTTTCCTTATCTCTTAATATTGGGGTAATTGTTTATTTAGTTCATTACATTATATAGTTTAGTTGTGATTCACATTGTTGATTGATTGACATAACCATTTTATAAGCAAAGTCTTAAAACGGATAATTAACCGGTAAACTATTCAACCCCCCTTCTAGTTTCCTACAATTAGTATCAGGAGCCAAGGTCACTCAAGATTTTTAAAATATACTGTATTTTAAAGCTTGGATCGATCATGATCTGACAAAATATCTAGAAGGCAATCCATGGCAAAGACCCACCACTTTTGGAAAGTTATAGTAGTTATTTATTGGATAATATAAAATCGAGACATATAATAAATCAAAAGATCCTAGATCTAGGCATTTATTACCCGATGGTGTTTTCAAACCTATTATACAAATCCGGAAACCAATTAGAATGAGGTTATCCCTTTTGAAAAACAAACCGATGATCTCAAAAAGACTTGCAAAAAATAATGAAGCTAAAATGGTTATTTACAATGCTTTGCCTAGAAAAGAATATGAAAGAATTTTCATGTGTAATATGGCAAAAGAAATTTGGAAAACTTTGTTAATCACGCCATCAGTAATAGCCAAGTCAAAATAATAAGATCGACCTTTTGGTTCAACAATATGAACGATTCGTTATTTCCGAAGTCGAATCTATAGATAGTGCTTTTGCTAGATTTAATACTATTATTACTAGTCTTAAAGCTCTTGATGAAGGTTATTCTAGCAAAAACTACGTAAGGAAGTTTCTTAGGGCTCTATATCCTAAATGGAGAGAAAAGGTCATGACGATTGAAGAGTCGAAAGACTTAACGTCACTATCTATTGATAAGCTTATCAGGAACCTCAAAGTTCACGAAATGATCATCAAGAAAGATTCTGAAATAGTCAAAGCAAAAGTTGAATGGAAATCTATTGCTTTAAAGGTTAAGAAAGATTCTAGTGATGAAGAGTGTTCAACTTCCAATAGTGAAGACGAAGAGTACGCCATGGCGGTAAGAGACTTCAAGAAGTTCTTTAAAAGAAGAGGTAGATTCGTGAGACAACCTCGAAATGACAAAAAGACATTCCAAAGAAGCCGTGATGACAAGAACGGTAAAAGTGATAGAAAATGCTTTAGATACTGCGACCCGAATCATCTTATTAGAGAATGTCCAAACCCACCGAAAGACAAGAACCAAAGATCTTTTGTCGAAGGCTCTTGGAGCGATAGCGGTGAAGAAGATGACGAGAAGGTCAAAAATGAAACATGTCTTGTAGCTCATGCATCAAGTGAGGTATATTTCAAATCCTCCTAATTCAGTGATGAAAATTCATCAATTGATGATTTACTTAGTACACTGAATATGATAAAATAGTGCAGAAATGGGTTTAAAGATAATCACTAAGAACAAAAGGTTAAAAGCTACTATAAATAATTTAGAAAATGAGCTTATAGAATTAAAAGATAAATTGTCCACACTCAAGAAAAACAAGTTAATCTCGATTGTGCAAAGTGTCATACACTTAAAATTGAGGATGAAAAACTCAAAGAAGAATCTACTAGATTAAACAAATTTGAAACGAGTACACATTGCTTAAATGAAATCTTAAGTAATCAAAAACCCTCCAGTGATAAATTAGGTTTAGGGTTTAATTCATTTGAAACATCATCTAGTGGAACTAAGGAAATAAAATTTGTGAAAGCTCAAAAAAGACGTCTTCTGATGGAAATCCTATAAAGATGGGCGACCCTCAAATTAACCAGGCGGTCCTCAAAATAATGTGATGAAATTAGGAAATAAGCCAAATGATCAAATTTGTCTAGCAACGATTGATGAAAATTCCATATTGTGGCATAGGAGATTAGGTCACGCAAACATGCGTCTCATTCAATTGTTGGCTTCTAAGGAATTAGTTAGAAATATACCCAAACTTAAGTTAGACTAACATTTTTGTGATGCTTGTAAAATGGGAAAACAAGCTCACGCTAGTCACAAAGCTAAGAATATAGTATCAACGACTAGATGCTTAGAACTTCTCCATATGGATCTCTTTGGTCCATCCGCCGTACGGATTTACGGAGGAAACCGTTACACCATAGTCATAGTATATGATTACTCTAGGTATACTTGGACTAGATTCCTTAAGGATAAAACCGAAGCTTTGGATCAATTCGAAATACTTAGTAGGAAAATTCAAAACTAATTAGGTTGTTCAATAGTGCTAATAAGAACCGACCACGATAGAGAATTTGATAATGAGGTGCAATTTAGAGAGTTTTGTAATACCAATGGTATTACACATAACTTCTCAGCTCCACGCACTCCTCAATCAAATGGAGTGGTTGAAAGGAAAAATAGGACACTTCAAAAAATGAGTAGAACTATGTTGAATGAGCAATCGTTACCACAAAAGTTTTGGTGTAACGCCGTAGATACTTTAACATGCATTCTCAACCGAATACTTATTAGAGCCATACTAGGAACAACACCTTAAACTTTTTAAAGAGGTAGGAAACCTACACTAGATTAATTTAGAGTGTTTGGAAGCAAGTGCTTCATTTTGAACACCAAAGACTACCTTACCAAGTTTGACCCAAAGTCATACGAAGGTGTCTTTTTAAGATATTCTCAAAATAGTAAAGCCTACATCATCCTAAACAAACACACTAGGAAAGTTGAAAAATCACTTAACGTGACATTCGATGACACTTCACCACCCTCTAAACAATCACCCGTGGTGGATGAATGACTTAGATGAAGAAGAAGCAATTAGGTCACCGAAAAAAAACCAAGAAATGACATTGAGTGGATGAAACTTTAGAAATTGATGAAATAGTCAACATTAAGGAATCTAGGAACCATCCATTAGAGAATGTCATAGAAAATCATAACCAAAGAACCCTTAGGTCTTAAGCCCAAAACCAATGTAACTTCTTTTGTTTTATATCAACTATAGAACCTAAGAATGTGAATGAAGCTTTGGGAGATGAAAGTTAGATAGTCGCCATGCAAGAAGAATTAAACCAATTCATTGCTAACGACGTTTGGGAGTTAGTTTGACAACCTAAGAATATGACAATTATAGGAACTAAGTGGGTGTTTAGAAATAAGTTAGACGAGAACGTTCTGTATTTTTCTCGGAAATAAGGCTAGGTTAGTTGGCTCAAGGCTACAACCAACAAGAGGGCACTCGGCTTAATATGAAACTTATGCCCCGGTTACTAGACTTGAGTCCATTAGAATATTATTAGATTATGCTTGTGCCTTAGATTTTAAACTATTCCAAAGGGATGTAAAAAGTGCATTCCTAAACGGTTTTATCAATGAGGAGGTATACGTGGCACAACCTCCGGGATTCGTTGATTTTGAATAACCAGATCATGTTTATAAATTAAAGAAAGCTTTATATGGTCTTAAACAAGAACCCAAAGCTTGGTATGATAGATTAAAAGCTTTCCTTATTAAAACCATTAATTGTAGAATAGGAATGGTAGATAACACTCTTTTTACTAAGAAGAAAGTTCTAATTCTTACATTGTTCAAAATATATGTCGATATATTATATTCGGTTCGACTTGTCCAAGAACAAGTGTGATGAATTTTGCCAAAATCAAGCATGAATGAGTTAAGAATGAGCATGATGGGTGAACTTAACTTCTCCTTGGATTACAAATTAAACAAATGGAAGATGGTATATTCTTTAATTTGATAGGTTTTGAATATAGGATCAATAAGCAATATATTGATAATCTAGAGAGAGAAAGTAGAGAGAGAAAGAGGGAGGGAGAGGATTAGAGAAAAGATTAGAATGAGATTAAGAAACACCTAGAGACACACACAAGACACACCTCACAAATGAGGTGGTGGAGGAGTATTTATACCCATTTACAATAATGAGCATAAGCCTTGACTTGTTTAGACTTTTACCAGTAGCCCCTTTAGACATTAGACTTTATCTCTATTTAGCCAAGTCCTTGTGACTTTATTTTAAGTCACACGCTATTTACTTACCATATTACACAATAATTAATTCACTATTTATTTTATAAGACAAATTTAATCCCAATAAGATCGTCACTATTTTAATCAATCCTACACAATCTTCCCACCAGGACGGATCATTGAGATCTCTCTTTGATTGCATTAATGAGCACATATTCCTTATTCGAACAATCTCCCCCCTAAAAGGATGATCATCTCTCTTGTGACTTGATCTTTGCTGATCATTGAGATCTCTATTATGACTTTGATCTTTGAACTTTAATGCTTGTTTGTCTTGAGTCTTGTTGTGTAAGAGTGGTCTTGTTCTAATCATGCTCTAGTGATCTTGATCTTGATCTTGATCTTGATCATTCCATTATCCTTTTGCCTTTAAGATCTTATCATATCATCTTTCTTTACCGTGAATCCAACTTGATTTTATCTTTTGAAGCTTCTAACCAACATACTCATACTTTCTTGACAACTTACAATCTTCCTCATGTAGAACTTTTGTCTTGATCAATAACTTGATGATTTGAGGAAGTGGGTTCTTTGATGTATCAGAGTTGCGGAAATGTATCATTGATCTTTGAATATGAAATATGAAGGAATGAATATGACGGTGTTCATGCTTCTGAAAGGTTCATACTTCTGAAAGGTAGAGATGTTGTTGATGTTGTTGTACATAAATGTACCTTCCCCCTAATTGCTTCCCCCTAAATAAACAACCATTCGTATGCATATACTTCACACATTCAACTCATAAAAGAAAGAAACTATATCCTCCAAGTCAATTAAGTCTCGAATGATGTATACACCAAAGTCAATTAAGTCCCAGATGTACACATTTCTTCCCCCCAGTTGTTGCACTATGTTATATACACCAAAGTCAATTAAGTCCCAGACGTACACATTTCTTCCCCCTAATTATTTTGCTCTATCAAAATATTCAGCTAGAACACTTCTCTTCCCCCTGATTATATTTGATGACCATCAAACATAATCATAATCTTGTTACGCCTGAATATTCAAAAGTAAAGTCATGTGTGAAGTCCGGTCTAAGCATGAGAGTCAACTACTAACTTCAATTCCAACAATCTCCCCTTATCAATATTGTGACATCATAAGTAACCTTGGTAATCCAACACTTTACTTGAATGAATCAAGGAAATGTTGTTTGTGTTTTTCGAAAACAAATTCTGAAAGAACACGATAACTACTAGATCACTTAGATTACTAGTTAACACTAATTGAATCATTAAACAATCATTTTCAAATTAGTAACCTATGTTCAGCGTTGGCTTGATGATAGCACTGGTAGGATTTCCATTCAATCATTGTGAAATACTTAATTTAAGTATCACTCTTGAATGTTTCGGCAATGTCATTAAGACATGCAATGTCACATAGACATATAAGTGAATCTTGTACTTTTGTATCATTGATGTTAATACAAATGTACTTTGGTGTCCTATGTGAGATTTATGATTTGATCTTATTTGGCTCTAGACTCAATAAGTGCATTTTGGTTTTTGTGATCGGAGGCTGGAGCAGACTGCCACCTTTTCAATAGCAACAATCTCATATTGAGAAGCCGATAGATAATGCGTTTAATCTCTGTGAGAATTGAAACAAAAATTCTTTTGAGAGAATCTTGAGTGGTTGGGAAGGGTTGTACATTGCATCATTGGGTCCATGACGTCTTTCTTCAATACCAATTATCATCTTTGTGATATTCGATAGATTATGTATTGACCCGGTTTCTGCCTAAGTTTTGTGGAGGGCTTATTTCTTTTCACCCTTTATCCATACATTTCTTTTTCATTCTTCAACCCCTTCAATGTCTACCAAGATGTCATTACTATCATCATGTTGTGATTGTTCCGATGATAGCTCATGCCTTAGTTGACATTATTTCCATTCACTTTCAACTCCATCATACTAAAGGGATCTTTTATTCTATATATGGAATGTCCTTGGGTGATCCCTCCTATCTGGTTGTATCATGGGGATAATACCTAATACATTCCACCTTATTTTTCTTTGATCATCATGAGGTAGTTGTTGATTGATGGGTTATTTGATAAAAACATAAAAACCTTTGAAAATTAATCAAAGTAGTTTGATATAATCAAACATTTAATACTTTGAAAGAACTATTTTTTACTTGGAAAATTTTCTTTTGTTTAAAAAACATTTTCCATTATACTCCCCCTCAATGAAACAACACTTCACTTTGAATGACACCAAAAGAATATTGAGAGATAGAGTAAGTGTTGAGCACATTATTTTGAAAGATTTTGAATTATCTTAGAAAAATTCTTGAAAAATAATGCTCAAACACTACTTGTTTCGGAAGCTCCTCTTTAAAAATAGATGTAAATCCAAAAACATTTATTGAGGAAGGGAGTGTTAAGTCCACAATTTGAAAGATTTTGAAAAATCTTTTTGAGAAATTTATGAAAATTGTGTTCAACATTAAACATTTGGATTTGAAAAACTCCCCCTCAAAAGTAGATGTAAGTCAAATGATTTAGTGAGGAAGGGAGTGTTAAACACATAATTTGAAAGATTTTGAAACATCTTTTTAAATCATTCTTGAAATTTTGTGTTCAATCTTTTGAAAACCTTTACTTGAGCTCAAGATTTGTAATATCTTAAATGAAATAGCTCAAGTCTGAGAAGTTGTAAGCTTCTCCTTGTGAGGATAATTGTACAAAAATGTACACTTTCCTTTATTTAAAGAACGAGTCCTAAGCTGACATTTACTTAGAATTCGTATGTCCCGAGCACACTTTTTGAAAAGATTATGATAAAAAATTGCTCAGGACAAAGAAGATTTCTCTTCATTTGAAGAAAAAGCGCACTGAAACGTACACTTTTCTTTGATTCAAAAATCGGGTTCTTATCTGGAATTTAATAACAAGCCATTTTGGTGAGCAAACTTTTGAAACATTTTGACAATCTTTTTGAAAAAGTTGAATAATTTCGCTCAAAACAAGAAGATTTATCTTCTTTTTAAGGTAAAGTGCACTGAAACGTACACTTCCCTTTTATTTGAAGACCGGGTTGCAATCTGTCATTCGAATACAAACCATCGACATCGAATTTAGACAACAACCTTTAGAACCCATTTAAGCACGGTGCTAACGGGTTTGCCAAGTTTTGAAAACCATTTTAAAGTTGTGTCAATTCGATGTAAAGATGTTGAGTTCCAATGAGGGCTTAAAACCGGTGTTTCATTTGAAAACAACTCTCGTGGAATCAACGAAGATTTAAAATTCCTTTTGATTTTCCATTGATTATTGAAACTCGATGTTTCTTGAGGATTTTTAAATCTTGTTGACGAAGAAGATTTCAATTTATTATTAACAATTGGTGTATTATTCTACAAATTCATTTTTGAACCATTTGAAAATCTTCCACTGTTTTTGTTTTTCAAAACCGAGTCATTCTTGTTTTGCATCAAAAGCATTTCTGTTTTGGAATATTTGAAAGATTTCGAATGACTTTTCTTTGGTCGCCACACTTGTTTTACCGGTGTAAAACGAGAATGTGGAGTAACAAAAACTTGATTCTTTCCTTTTAAAGTACTTGTCTTAAAACTCTTTTGAGAAGTAGATGCTTCAAAAGTTTGAGATTCCTTAATTGGCCTCCATACTTGTTTTACCGATGTAAAACAAGAGTGTGATGTTTCAAAAGATTGATTCTTTCCATTTGAAGCTCTTGTCTTAAAACCATTTTGAGGAAAAAATGTTTCAAAACTTTGAGATTTCTTAGAAAACTTCCTATCTTTTTGTAAAGAATAGGTTGTAAACTGAGAAACCCTTCTTAAAAATGGTTTTGAGGATTCACCCGTGTGAACCTTTTCCAAAACACTTTCTTTAGGTTTTGAAGATTTGAAACATTGATGTTTCATTTTTTCCGATTAAGAGAATCAAACTTCACTTTTAAAGCATTATACGAAGTTCTCAACTCATGATATTCTTTTTGACAAGAATGAATATCTTGTGATGCCAATTTTAATTCCAAAGATGTAATTTTTTTCAAAAACTGATCTTTTTCATTTTTAGGCAAAGACTGTGCAGTGACTAGTTTTGACAAATCCTTTTGCAATACAATTTTAGGAATGAACCATGATTTTGAAATTTGAGAGTTTATCAAATGTTTATCAGAATGCGGTTTTCCCAAAATTAAAGATTTATCAAACTTAGTTTTCGCAGACTTTCCTTTCAGATTTTCCAATTAATTTCTCAAATGATTTATTTCTTTCAAAAATTGATCTTTTTCGGCTTTAGAATCATCGACCTTACGAGCCAATTGTCGTTCAAGAACAACTTTCATTTTTTCAAGTTTTTCAAAATACGCCTCAAATTTAGCTGTTATGTTCGACAATTCAAGCTTGACATCATCAAAATCTTTTGTTTGTTGAGTTAAATCCTTTTCAAGCTCGAAAAACTTTGTTTGAAACTCACATTTTGCATTATCACAAATATTCTCCCCCGATTCCTTTTCAAGTTCATTAATATTACAATCAACCTTTGATCTTGAAAAGGAATCAAATTGATTCTTTTTGAAAAATTCAATCTTTTCCAAAATATTATTGAACTTTGTTTCAGCAAATTCAAACAATTAAGACTTCAGATTTTCTGCCTCGTTTTGTGTTACATTTGAAGTTTTTGTTTGAACCCGCGACTTTTTGATTGAATCAAACAAACTTTTGTAAGTCAACTTCAAGTGTTCATTCTCCTTATTTAATGACGCCACTCGATGTTCCGACTCAATGTTTATAGTTTCATCTCATCAAAATTGACCTTAACTTTGACTTCATCACATTCATTAGTCTCAACTCTTGACCTTTGAACCGACTCAAACAAATCTTTATAAGTCTGTTTCAAATGAGCATTCTCGATTTGTAATGATGCCATAAAATTCTCATTTTCTTTTTGCAATGTTTTCAAAGAAGTATTTTCTCGAGACTTGTGCTGAAGTGCGATTTCAAAAGCAATACTCTTTGCCTCAAATTTTGACAAGTCTTTTTCCAATTCAACAATTCTTTTTGACAATTCCTGTGTGACTTCAAATGCATCATTACAAACCGTATCAGCTTTTTTACTCTCATTTGAAACATCTTTTGACTCTTTTGAAATTCTTTCAATTTCATCATGTAAATCCTTAATCCTTATTTCCACACAAGAGGTTATGACAAGATTCTTGATATCTTCAGTTAAGGATGCTTCCAAGAGTTGATCTTTTAAAAGCTCATTTTGTTTGAAAGTTTCATCAAGATCATTTTCCACTGAAACAAAAACATCTTCCATTTCTTTTACATCTCTTTTAAATCGATTTTGAAAGATTTCAAAATACAAATGCCATTCTCGAAGAATTAACTTCGCTTCTACACAAACATCGATTAATCGAAGTTCATCTGGAGACGTATAGAAAATGCTTGCTCGTTTAGAATTCTTTTCTAGAAACTCAAACAATTTTTTGAAAACATTTTCCATTTCATTCAAATCCACAAGCATTGGATTTGCACTAGGCATTGATGCCATGCTTGGTTTTTTCTTAGAAGAAATTTCTTCAGAAGATATAAAAGATGATGGAAAATATGTTGATTCAGCAGAAAGTTCTTTTTGTGGAACAAAATCGTCATAAAGTTTGTTCAATTTTCCGTAATCGATTGGTTTTATCTTTAACTCTTGAACTTTTTCATCTTTTTGAAACTCGTTCATTTTTAATCGACTCTTTTCAGCATCCTCAAGAGTATCCTCAGAATCAAACACATGCAGTTGTTCATTCTCATTACGAAGTTCATAAGCACGATACAACTTATAAATTTTAGCATAAGCTTGTGAAAGAACATAAGGACCGTTATATCCCAAACCCGACTTACGTAAGTTGTCCCGAAAAGCTTTTTGTTCATTTGTAAGCAACCGAAGTGTTTCAGTTGATTTGCCCATTTTACAAACAATGTTTTCAAGATCTTAAATTTTAGCTTGTAACTGCAGAATATCATTAAGATATTTTTCCTCTTTGTCACGCTATGTTTGATTGAAAATCATTTGTGTATTTTGATATTCTTCCTTTTGTCTTTTATAGTCAATAACTGCTAAGTCCAATTTATCACGTTGTTGTTTTAGATCTCGAATGATGTCTCGATCGCGAATAAATTGAGATTGAGCTTGTTGATTGAAATGTTTTGCTTTTCTATCAGCCTCAAAAAATTCGTTGAGATAATTGTTATCCCCTTTGATGTTTTCCAAAACCCGAACCCTTTCCTTATACAACTCAAGCTGACTAGTCAAAGTCGTGTTTTATTGTTGGACTTTTTGAACAAATAATTGTTGTTTCTCAGCTTCCTGATCTAATCGCCTTGCTTTTCGATCAGCCTCAATATATTCGTTATAATAGTTAGTTTTATCCTCGTTTGATCCCATTTTCCTTATTTATCACAACGAACCCAAGTAATTTTCAATACAAACCCAAAAAATTTAATCCAAATTATCACACTCAACCCAAGATATCAATCAATTTGGGATTATATTTTCACAATTAAAAAAACCCTACTTTTTGTTTAGTATATTTCGTATAGATTAGGTTCAGCCCAACACAGAAAGAATTTGGCACATTGGTAAAATGGTAATTCTAACTTTTGATGTTATTTAAAAGTATCAGCCCAAATTAATTAAAAAATTCTGGTATAAACAAAAATTAAAGCAATATCAGCCTAGAGTTCGAAACCGACTAATCCTAACCTAAATTGACACATGCAGTATGATAGACACCACTATAACCCTAAAATTCTTATAACTGTGCAGTCACTCACTCTTTCCTCACAAACAAATAAAACACACTCTCCACTTTATATTTCATTCACACGACACAAAGCACTTTACACTACTCTTTGTTTCAGTCTCAACCATCAACCTACCCTTTAATACCACACAAAATAATATGAAAGACTCACTCTTTATTTCGTGTCACATTCATTCACGAGTTGAAAACTCACAAGAAAGAATTTTTATGATCTCACAATAAAGAATTTATTTACGAGGTGCTTCCTTTTTGATTTGTTTTTTTCGTTTATAGATCGAAACAAGAGAGAAATATGGATACAAGTTGTTCTTTGTTTTTCTTTTTCAGTTTCGAAAATCAATATGAAGGCTATGCCTTGAAAATCGATCTATGATGATTGGTCGTTCAAGTGTAAAGATCTTTATAGATTCTTGATAACTCTTGATCAAACACTGAGATCTTTATGTTTTTTATTTATCTTTTTATGTACGAATCTTGTAGTTAGCTTTAGATGAGTGTTGAAGAGTGGTGTGAGGGTTTGTTGTGTCTAAATCTAGGTATACATGCGGGTTAAAGTTCAGATCTATGATGATAAAATCTTGTTTCGTGTTTTGGATCTTGAATGATTCTTTACCTCTTACGGAAAACACAAGAAACAAATAGATCTGAGATCTTGTTGAAAATGAGTCTTGTCGAAAATATGTCGTTCCGAGAATGAATTGCTCCGAATTTGAGTTGTTTTGTCGAAAATGAATAGATCAGTGTGAACTTTGATCAAAACTTATGAATCTTTAAGATTTATGACCAAGTTTGAGCAAAAATATGAGATCTACTATTTCTTTTATTCTGCTTCTTTTTCTTTCATTTCTGTTTAGAGAATGAATTCAGATCTGTGAAACCGAGTTTGACTCAAAACGCGTTTTCAAAAGCGTGTCTTTGACTACCGAGTTTGACCGTTGACCAAAAGTCAGATCTCTATAAAATCAGTTACAGAACCGAATTTGATATTTATTAACTGTTTTTTCCGAGTTTGACCAGTCAACTACTGAATTTTGAGAATTGCAACTGATTTTACTGAATTTGAACTACTGATTATGATAATTGGCACAAATAAACAGATTTTGAACTAATTTGGCCACGATTCTTACGATAAAACCGTAAGTAATCAATCTCAGTTGCATAAAACACAGCCGAAATTAGCGAAATAAGCACAAAATAAGCTGATTTGACCAAAATTAAGCAGATTTGACTCGATAAGCTCACGAAAATAAGCTAAAAACTCTAAATAAGCAAATCCAGCAATTAAAGACACGAAAACCAGAATAAGCACAGCTGATCATAACTGAATAAGCTCGAAATAAGCAGAAAATGACGAAATTAGCTACTGAAATTGACTTATCAGAACAGAAAAAGCTCAAATAAGCACGTCTGAATAAGCTGTCAAAATAAGCTGACCAAATAAGCTCTCCTAAACAACACTAAATCGCTCCTGCAGCTCTGATACCACTTGTTAGGTCTTGAATTTAGGATCAATAAGCAATAGAGTGTGTGTTTAGGTGTTGTGTGTGTGTTTATTCTAGAGAGAGAAAGATTAGAGAAAGATAGAAAGTAGAGAGAGAAAGAAGGAGGAGGAGGATTAGAGAAATGAGATTAGATTGATTAGAGAAGACCCCCTCACTAATGAGGTAGAGAGGGGTATTTATACTCAAATACAAGGAAGAGCGAGGAGCTCTTGTTTCTTAGCTTTTAGCTATTTGTCGGGTCTCGTGACTTTATTTAAGTCACGAGCCTATCACCTAATCTATTACACAATATTATTTCTTTATTTATTACAAGACATTTATCTCAATAAGATCGTCACTTTTATCATTCCTAACAGGTTCATCTATCATTTAATTTTACATAAGGTTTTTATGATAATTTCACGTGGTGCCAAGCAAAAAAAGAGGTCAACCTTTTACATTTTATTTTTTATTAGTTTTTGTATTTATTTTAGTGAATTTTTAAAGTTTGTATTAGGATTTATAAATATGGTAAATAATAATTGGTTGTTAGCAATATACCATTCAGAGGTGTCTGTTTAGGGGGTGTTTCTTTTGGCTTATATGGCGGGCTTATGGCTTAGTTGGTTTTCGGCTTATGTTTCATAACCTCATTTTCTATGGCTTATCTTCAAAGCTTATATTATAAGCTTACCATGTTATAATAACCTTTATATAAGCTGAAAAGGGTTTTCAAAAATAAGCCCAAAGTTGCTGGGATTATGAAACAAAGCCAGAAATTAAATAACTCAAAGTCAATATAAGGCTTTAGACGAACACCCTCGGGTGTTTGTTTTAGCTTTTTTTTGGCTTATCATTCATAAGACCAAATTTTTCCGGTCAATTTTGAGACATGTGAGCTTTTATATAACAACCAAAAGTTTAACGGGGTGTGTTTCTTTATTTGGTACAGCATCTATAAAATGAAAAGGAGGTGACTACCACTGCTTTTAAAATCACTCTTACACTTCATATGGCTTTATCTATTCTGAAGTTTGGAAGAGACCCACCTCATCTTTCAAAGCAACGTAACTGTTTATAATTTGTTAACGCTTCCTCCAGCTTATGAGCGTACCAAGTTGAACTTACAAACTTGGTGCGAATAAATGAAAGTTACATGAGGCAATGTCGGTTACAAAAATGACACGGTGTGTTGTCGTTTTGGCCTTGGGCTACCCTTAGCATGCTTTCTGGAAGTTTACGCGATGACGTTTATGGTTCTCTGTTCCAGCTGTCAGGAAGTGTAGATATACAAGGTATAAGAATTGTGAAGTGTGTCTAATATTTGGGGGTAAACTACTTATTAGGATCTGTGGCCCTCACGTCTTTCTTTATTTCAGGTCTCCTCTTTTGCGGGTCACAAATCATCTGTTTCAGAACGTCATTTGGTTACTGCTGGAAATACAGAATCGTTAACATTTGTAATGCTCAGGCCATGTAAGACAGCTATGAAATGTGCACTTTCTTTATCTGTTACTAAATGTGATTTGCCATGAGTTAAGTAGATACTAAATGCTAAAAGTTTGATGCTACCATTCTTTGTCATCAGCAAATGCGGAAAATGTTTCGCCTGATAGGTGTACAAACGCTTCCGGTGGTGCCAATTTCCATTCTTCAATATCCATAATCTTCACCACCGTCTCTTGCCAACTTCCTATTCCACATTACGGGAACTTATGTTTTCAGCTCCGGTACGCTGTGCCTAAATGTGTTTAATCTGACGTGGAACCCCATCACTGATAAAAGAGTATCTATTCATTTTTTTGGCTCCTAAATGTAACAGAATATCTATTCTTTTTTTGGCTTATTGAAAATGCAACTCAGGTTCGGTTACAAAAAAACCTGTTGTTATAATACAGATCGAGAATGAAGTACTTGCGAGTGAGAGAGAGCTTGGTCTAAACCAATATGCCGTCATTGAATTTAATAATAATCAATCACAGATTATGATACCGATATAAACTAAAATAGAATAAAAAGTTAAGGGGTGTTTGGCTACGGTGTTGACGTTGTCATTGACTAAAAGCATGGGTAGATGGATTTCTATAAGTTTTGATTGTGATAGATAGTTTACGTTAACTAGCTTCTAATGGCGATTATTGTTATCTATCAAAAGCACGGATAGATGAATTTCTATAGGTTTTTTTATTGTGATTGAGGGTTGTTATCAAATAAGTGTATCGAAACTTCTCATTCGTTACTTGCTACTTTTTACTGTTAGTAATTGCTGTTAATGTATATGCAAAGGGTGTTTGCTATGTCAAGAAGGATTTCAACCTTGCCACGCATCCATAAATCAATGTACCAAAATTGCAGGCGACTAAATGCAGAGCTTCAAATCCAAGAAATATATTAAGGAGACATTAACATGGATGCATTCCTACTGCTATTTGACCAATGATGGGATCGAGTTTATTTGTAATATCCGTTGATTACCACCCATTGCAGGTGTTAAGTGAGTTTTTTGTTACGGAAATTTTGGTTTGAATAAAATGATACTTTCTCTTTTATGGTAGTGGTGTTCAAAAGTTGTTTACACTGTTTTCATACAGCTTTTATAAAAAAGAAACCAAAAAGAACCCTCTCTAACTTATAAAAAAAGAATTATACACATTACTTCATAAAAGGATTTGCATCCTTACTGTTGGTATAAAAGGATTTGCATCCTTATGTTGCTCCATTGCAGCCTTCCTGCATTAGTGGTTTTGCATCCTTACTAATGGCAGATGCTTTTGCATAAGGGTTTGCTAACTTTGGTGGCTTTACACATAATGATAATAATATTTTAGTAACATGTAAGCCCCGCCGTAACGCGCGGGCAGTATGCCGACTTGTTAGGTACCATTTAATAAATAATTACATATTACTAAATCTAACAAAAAGAGGGAAAGCGGGTTGCATTAAATGCAGGTCCGACCCGGGTTGCATTAAATGTGCTTCCGACCCGTTCTTCATCCGGTTTTATTTAATGACCAGTTCTTCCTTTTCAATAATGAGCCGGATCGATCCCCTTACTCCTCGATCCTCTCTCATAATCGATTCTTCTTCTTCCTCTATACTCTTCTTCTCACACTATTACCTACCCTTTATTGTGTGGATCTGTCTTCTCTTTAAACATTACACCGTATGTTTTTCTTCCTCTCTCTCTATAATAACCAATCGCCTTCACATTTTTTAAGTGGTGAGGTCTGTTTTTAAGAGAAGAAAGCTAACATAGATATAGAGGTTGGTTTGTGGTTGGTGATCGGTTTTTTGCCCACACAATAGATTCATTGTAAGGGTCTTTTGATTAATTGTATTCTAGAATAGTTATGATATATAGGCCGAATCAAATAAGCTCATAAGCTGCTAAATAAGCAGATTGTAAAGTAAGGCGGTGTTTGTTTCCGCCTATGTAGCCGACTCATGGCTTACTTGATTTTGGGCTTATGTTTCATAAGCTAAACCTCATGCTGTTACATTGTGGTTCTCTGGTGCTTATGTTGTCATTTGCTGATTCTTACTGTGCGTCTTTCTCATGATTGAATGTGGCTTATTATGAGCTTATTAGAGGTTGAAAATGGGAACTGATCTCATAGACTAAGAATTATGCTTAAAACAACATCCTTATGTTTGTTGGTTTATATAATATTATGATATATAAGCCGAATCGAATAAGCTCATAAGCTACTAAATAAGCAGATTGTAAAGTAAGGTGATGTTTGTTTTCGCTTATGTAGCCGGCTCATGGCTTACTTTTTATAGCATGATTAAAAGCATGCAAATAAGTGGTTGTTTGGGATTTGGGTTTATGCTTATATATAAGCAGCTGTTTCAGATTTGCGCTGATACTACTTTGATTGACTATAAGTCTATAACATCTGAAAAGATATGGTTTTTACTCCATTTGTAATGGATTTTTATGGCGCGATATGATGATAAAAACTATAGTATCGTTTGTTTCCTTTTGGCTATGATGAAGACCATTGAGGTCAACTAAGATTTCACGGCGTTCGTGCTTTTGGCAGGGTAAATTGTAACATTCGCAGCCACACCGGATGCCTGACTTTTTCTATTGTTACGACGTCCATGCTTTTGGCAGGGTAAATTCTAACATTTGCAGCCACGCCGGATGCCCTAATTTTTCGATTGTTACGCTTCTATCTGAGCCTACTACCCTGCACATAAAGGTTTGGATACAAAAGAATAATGTTTAGGATTTGGGCTTATGCTTATATATAAGCAGCTGTTTGGGATTTGCGCTGATACTATTTTAGTTTACTATAAGATCTGAAAAGATATGGTTTCTTAGTGAATTTTAGTATACTCAATTTGTAATGGATTTTTAAGGCGTGATATGATGACAAAAACTATAGTATTGTTTGTTTCCTTTTGGCTATGATGAACAACAGCGAGGTCGACTAAGATTTTGCAGCGTCTATGCTTTTGGCAAGGTAAATTATAACATTTGCAGCCACGCCGGATGCCCGACTTTTTCAATTGTTACGCTTCTATCTGAGCCTACTACCTTGCACATAAGGGTTGGATACAAAAGAATACTGCAACCTTTTTTATAGTGTTGTTATACGTTCAGCTACCACATTTATAATTTTAAACTTCTTTGGTTTACAATTTTACAAAGGGGACTATCTTTTGTACCTGTTCTATGTTTTGAAATTGTTTGTCTATATTGTTTGAGGTAGAGGGGCAACACCCGAATCATGTCTCCCCTACGTCGATTGATGTTTCGGACATAATTTAGTTTAGCTTGATTTGGCATAAGATCTTCAAGGATTCCAAGTCCAAACATTCCTTTTATGCCTTTTATAGCCTCCCAGTTCCAGTAAGCTTACTACCATCCCATATATCAAGGTTTATACTTCTATTAGCTTTTGAGTTCTAAATCTGTCGTGAGCGACGTGAACGTTTTGATGCTATAATCATAGATTAGCTGGCATAAGACATGTTGGAGGGATGTTCCAATCCGTTTGTTTGATATTGAATTGGGTGTTAAATTAATGTTATCACATTAATTTTGGTCTTAGACCACGTACATGTGATAGTTATAAGTTTGAAGGTACTAAATGTGCCAATTTCAACTTAACAAAGCCTACAGTTAGTTATTTCGAATAAGTTTGTATGTGATTTTTAGAACTTGCAGAGTTTGGTTAGATGTTGAACAATGAAATGTTATCGGTTGTTTTCTTTTCTGTTACTTATTTGGATGATACTTAAATGAACACACTTTACGATAGGACGCTTAGTTAATTGTGACTATATATTGTTAATGACATGGATTAACGAATCAATATCTATATCATTATCCTACTCTAGTAATAAAGCTTTATTATCTTAACGTGTAAGTGTGCTTGATGATAATGATGATAATTTTCATGTTTAAGGTGAAACCAGTTAAAGACAACAATGACAACAAAGGTAGCAGTCAGATACATGTCTAGCAGGTTCTCAAGCGGTGGCAAAATACTTAGCTAGGAGAAGGCTGCAGAGAATATTTACATCAAAGTAAGTGTTGGTTGAAACTGATGCTAGGTTTTAGTGAGAAATTTATAATGTGCAAACTTGATCTAATTGTTTGTGTCTGGTGTCATAAATAGTATGTAGCTTTTTAGTGGGTATATGCTGCTAAATATGTGGTGGTTATTACCACTTCTGTTTGTTTTGAGGAAATTTTTTTCTAGAAAAGAGTAGCTTATTTTCATTTTGGAGACACTGTCGTAGATAACTTATAGCAGCAAACTGATATGTTTGGTATAACGTACTTTTACTTCATTTATCAGATGAAACCAGTTAATTCATTACGTTACTGATGACATTAAATAAAGTCTATTTTATAGCATTATTTATCCCATGTAAATTACCTATTTTATATAATTATTGCAAGAATTGGTACTTAATTGCTTAAATTTGTTATTTGCAGTAATTATGGAGCAGTTAGTGAAGTTTATATAAAAGGCACACATTTTGGAGCATAAACAAAGAGTTCGAGAAAGTCTATTGATCTGACAGCAAATACGCCATATCCACATCAAGTTTATATAAAACGCACACCATCTAGACTGATAACATCAAATATTTAATACTTTTTGGTGGCAAAATACCCCCTATATTACCTGCAAATGTTTCACTAACACTCGAAAACGAGATATTTTCTATCATTTTGTAGTTTTCAGGTGAAATGCAGGAAAGTGACAAGAAACAAGGGAAAAAGAACTCAGTGTAAATATTTGAAGAATGTTACGGCGCAACACCAAATATGGTTATGCCGTAACATATATTGAGCAAGTACAAAGGTCAAGGACAACTTTACAACGTAACACCATATCTAGTTACGCCGTAAATAAATACTTGGAAGGAAATCTTACCCAAGATAGGTTACAGCGTAACACCCTTTATGGTTACGCCATAACCATGAAGATCTACAAATATGGAAGGAAAATTACGTATTTATGGACATTATATGAAGGTTATGGCGTAACGCCATATCTGGTCACGCCATAACAACTGCTTAAATATGGAATGCCGTGTAAGAGGTTTATGACATAACACACTTATCAGTTACGCCGTAACAGGTTCGATACCTATAAATAGAGGCCTCATTCAAGCTATTCCGACATCACTTCCTCCACACCCAATTGGAGAGGCGACAAAGGCTTCCAACCTTCAAAGAATTCCACCTGAAGTCTAAGGGAGATCACACTTTACTTACTTTATGTATTTAATTGTTCAAATACGAATACTGTAAGAATTATGAGTTTTCAATCTATGATTTCTTCTATTTCTTGCTGTGTTTCTGTTACCATGAGCGGCTAAGCACTTAAAGTGCTGGCCTAGTTATGTAATACTGTTATTATGATGTTTGTTTCCTGTTAGATTATGGTTTGTTGTTATTTCCTTGACTTCGTGTAACCCTGGGTTATTGATTGTAAAATATATAATACGGTGATTGGAAACTAGCTTGCCCTTTATTAGATTATCTAGTCAATATGGGATCCAATGGGTACTATGGAGGATCGCTAACTCTTTACCTAGTGTAGGAACTAATCGGTCACCGCATTTATCACTTTATATACTTAAAAAGAGCAGGAACTCTTTCAGAGAGGGTTAATAATCTTTATAGGTTATTAGATATGTTTTGGGAATAGTTGGGGATTAATCACTGCAACCTAGATAACCTACCTCCCAGACGATTCAGGACTGATAGACTATATATGCACATTCAAGTCTATCGACATTTGAAACCACTAATGAAACCATAGTTTAACATTGCATAAGAAAGCTTTTTCATAACAGTAGTAATGAAGTAACTAGGTTAGCATGTTTTCTCTCTTGATATCTCCAACTCTTTTAATTTTTTGTTATTTCTTTTATTGTTATTTTTAATTCCTTTTAATTTAAATAAAAAAACATTTTATAAACGTGACATTTCAAATTAAAACTAATTACAACTTAGCTCTTGGGACGACCTCGGATTTACCATTCTGTACTACCCACGATCGGGTTCGCTGCCCGTTAGTGTGTTGTCAGGTAGATCGAGTTTTATAAATTTAAAACTTGATAAAAATATATTTTAAAATAAAATACACATCAAGTTTTTGGCGCCGCTGCCGGGGAGCTAAAAATTAGAATTAATTTGAATATTTCATTATTTCTCTTCTAAACTCTATATCTACAGGAACCATGGTTGGGGTAGACGTTGATACTCTCACTATGGAACAATACCTAGCATTGTCATGAGAAAACCAGGCACCGGGCGTGGTTAAACCCGAAATCAGAGGCAATGTTAATTTCGAAATCAAGAATCAACTTATGCGCGAATTGAGGGAAGACATTTTCTCCAGGAACAAAGACGAGGATGCTCACGATCACATTGATCGGGTCCTCAGCATCGTTAGCTTATTCAACATTCTCAGAGTCTCTAAAGATGCAGTCATGCTCCGAGTTTTTCCCTTTACTCTTACCGGATCCGCAAAGCGATGGATGGACAGACTAGCCCCAAGAACTATCAATACCCGGGACCTCCTCAAAAAGGCCTTTATCTAAAGGTACTGCCCACCTTCCATGACCGCAAAGCAGCTTGAAGATATTCACAACTTCAAGCAATATGCAGGCCTGGGAGCGGTATAATGACCTGCTACAAGTGCCTAACCCACGACATTAATAATCATCAAAAGGTAAATATATTTTATAAAGGTTTGAGCACTATGAACCGTCAATTACTTGGTTCACAAGGACCTATCCCCGGGATGAGACCAGCCCAAGCTCTCACCGCAATTCAAACCATGGCTGATCATTCTCAAAAATGGCACGACGGAACAACAAGCAGGAATATTAAAAGCAGTAGCAGCAATGATGGACTAGCTGCTTTGGTAAATAAGTTGGACAACCTTGGACGAGACATGGAGAAGCTAAAGGAAAGTGTTTATGCAATCCAGGTTGGATGCCAAATTTGTGAAGGACCTCACCTCGACAAGGATTGTCCCCTTAACGAGGAAGTAAAACAAATTGAAAAGGTCAGATATGGAGAATTTAGACGAACAACGCCTTTTAACGGAAGTAATGGAGGAAAATTTCATGTTGAACCACCGAGATACTACACTAAGATTGATAATCGTCCACCATTTGGCGAAAAGAGGCAGAGCTTAGAAGAATTATTAGCTAAGCATCAAGAGGAATCTGCACGAAGAAGTACTGAAATGGAGGTGTGGATTAAGAAGCTTCAAGAGAATGTTGAGATTAATACTAGGAACCAAAGCGCCTCGCTCAAAAATTTAGAAACCCAGATTGAACAATTGACTAAGGAAATTCATTCTGATAAAACCCTTAACTCGTCCTTATAACAAATTAAAATAGTTACTGCTGATCAAGAAACATCTGGGCTCAACAAACTCTATGGAGTGTCCTTCATATCGAGACATGAAAGTGATACTCCTGAAGTTTTACAACACCAACTGCCATCTAAATAGTTAAATCCAGGAAGCTTCACACTCCCCTGCACGATCGGTAAATTTAATTTTTACGCCATGGCAGACCTAGGTGCTAGTATTAATGTAATGCCTAGGAGTATATTTGAACACTTGCATCTTACCAGTCTTAAGAAAATAAATATGCTCTGTGAAATGGCAGATATGTCTAAAGAGGCACCCTTGGGGATAGTTGAAAACGTTCTAGTTAAGATTGATAAATTCTTATTCCCTTCTGATTTCGTAATCATTGACAACACCCCTTCTGAAACTACAATTCTAGGGAGACCTATTTTGGCTACCATTCATGCGGAAATAGATGTCTTCGCTGGAAAAATATCTTTGGGAATTAATGAAGATAGAATAAGCTTTGATACAATGAGAAAATATCATAATTATATGAATCCTAGTGGAAAAAAAATTCATGGTTAGACCCCAATCCCCTGCCTAGAGTAATAATCAAATCGATTACAAAGAGTCAAGTAACTAGGACAATAGGTCCCCTAACTTAGATGATCGGGAGCCTGAGAAACAAAAAATTAATTTAGATAAGAATGTTCCTAGAGCACACTTCTGAGAATATCCAGGAACAAGCCAAATTGTGGCCATCCTGTGACCCCGACAAAAAAATGTGTGATGGTGGGGTAGAAATCTGTGGGGTATCTAAAACTGGGAATTTAAGGTTTTGGTACTGCAACTACGATAATGAGAGAAGAAATATAAAAGGAAAAGGACTATCTTTTCATGATTTCCTTTTAGCAAAATACGGAAAAGGCCAAACCAGTGCCTTAGTTTGGGATAATTGATACACTCAATGGTGTGATGTTAGTCCCTCATCAGAAGTCTCTTCTCAAGAATCAAACAAACCGAGACCTATAGATTATACCTTTAGGGAATGGACATTGATTAAGGTTAGGCATACTGACATTAGTGAACCTGTGAAAAAAGCACTATTAAAATTATGGTTAGTTCATTGTTTCCAAGATAACACGGCTATTGTAAATAACCCAACCCGTAGAAGCTTTAATGATTACAAGTGGGAATTCAATTTAGAAATCAATAAGCTAGCTGATGAGTACAAACTTGGAATAGGGAAGAAGGGACACATTCTTGATAACATATAGGAATACTGTAACCAAGTGCCTAATAAAAATTATGAGTGGCACAATTATGAGTTCAAAAATGAAGAGTGTGAGGAAATAGGAATAGAGGACAAAGACTATCATCTACCAGAAGTACAAGTAGAAACTTTTGAGGTTAAGAAATACTCATTTGAAGGTGGACAAAGTTT
>BQNB010073299.1:0-32162 GCA_026074375.1 Tanacetum coccineum
CTGAAACATCAGCAACATCCCTCCCACCAACCTATTCCATTTCAAAACAATGTTGTGTCGATCCGTGTATGAGGGCACGTATAGCATCAAAAATGAGGCTCAGATTTACGGACGCAGTAGCAGGACCACACACCCGCCGTGGCAGTGAAATAAGTAAACTTAAGAAACCTGCCAAACTCAACTACATTAACTGAATACATTCGTATTGGTGGGTTATTCTGCCGCTGCTTCACATAATAGGAGTCGATAACATACCTATGATTGTCATTCGAATTGGAGAACGTTTCAACCTCGCGTCACATTCCAACTGAATCAATTCCTTTGGTACATAACAAAAACAACCCACGTTAGTCTAAACTCAAAACCATACACTATATGCAAAAAACGCCTAAAAACAGTCAGACATGGGCTTGATACATCAATGTACTGCTTAGCCCCGTTGAAAATCAACTTTATGTTAGCAACGTTTCTTTTCTTGAAGGCTTCAATGTTGACCTTGATAGCCACAACCCGTTAGTTACTTACCTTATGGTTCTTCATAACCAACTCCGGAACCACCGCGACATGCATTTTCCACACTACGTCAATGATTACAATATTAAATCCCACATACCAATTATCAACAACACAAAACACTAAAACCAAACTTAAATAAAAAACTTCAAATACATTGAACAAGGAAAAAAAAACTTAAAACTCATTAATAAAGGCAGAAAGTATGTTTGGAGTTTTATGTAATATTAATATGTGAAAAACTTATATATAGTATTTGAATTCGTGACATTTGGTCCAAATATTTTTTGATTGGCAACCTATGGTTTATTTGTTATGTTTTCGTATACAGTTTGACAAAGGACATTTGGTGACACTTTTTTGCTTTTAGTAGTGCTTATGATTTCATTGTGTTTATAAGATTCTAAGTGCCTAATCTAGAGTTGACTCTTGAATTGGAAGATAACACATTTAGTTTGCTGCTTTAGAGACTGTGATCTTAATAACTTGAAAATTGTTTGTGGTGTTCGGCTATTCTTGTTGAGGTTTGATAATAAACCATAAATTCGACACAAAGTAAATAAAAACACATATGTTAAGAAGATGAGGCCGGTTTTTGCTACACCTAAATCCACCAAAAACTATTCAGCAAAACCCTTAATTTTTTTTAAAACGCTAGTTGTGATTTTAATAGGTTTGCCATATTGAAAGCTCTACCCTAAGTAATTACATAATATCATCAAAAACCTTCGATTAAACACAACCAATCAAATCAATTAAACAAAAAAAAAAGACAACAATTAAAGTATTACCTAAAACTCCCCCAAATCTTCAACGAAACCCATAATAGCATGGATGAATCTAGCTTAGTAACATGGTTTGTACATGGGTGTAGACAGGGCTCGTGAGGCACTCATGATGGTAGCTTGAAAATTTCTCTGGAAGTTTCATAATGAAACTTGAACTGATAGACAATAAAGGGGGAAAAAGGTTACTGGACCGAATGAAATGGGCAACCAAAACGACACTCTGGTTGGTCGTTTTTGTAACGCTAATTGATATATTGTATAATTTGCATCTATCACCAAATCGACATGATCCCTTTTGAAAGTGACTGCATAATTGAGGAAAAGTAGAGGGCTTGTTCGTTTTACCTGTTCGTATCAATCGTGCCATACCGGTGGTACTATTATAATTTGTATTATTTTTGCTCACCATATTATCAATAAACCAGCGACACTTCCGTCGAAATCGAAACAAAAATAATACAACGTACTTTGTAGAAATCGAATCAAAAATAATACCAGCTATAAGTAGAGCGTACCCAATTCCTTCCTTAACAAATCAATTGGATAATTGATACAAATCCAAACGTAATAAGTCAAAGATGACTGCTTACTTGTAGAAATTGAAAAAGAATTGACCAATCAATTAACACTTATATAAAACCAACTCATAAGTCTATGTAGCTGCGGTATTTAGGGTGTGTTTGGTATAGAGGTTTAATCACTAGGGATAGGGATTAAAGTAAGAAACCCACGTTTGGTTTGAAGCCAATATTTTAAAAGTAGGCATGATGACCAAATATCAGGTAGTACATAAATCCTGGCAAGAAGGCCGGTGTTTCTCCCTCTTTACTGAATTTGTGGGCCTAAATTTAAACTCCACCATTCATTTATCTTTTTAACTATTTTAACTATATATAAAATTATTAAAATTAAATTTATATATTATATAAAACCAATAAAATTTACCTTATTATAATATTTCTCTCATTCAATATTTTTTATTTACACCCACAACTAAATCCTAACCAAAACCAAATCCTACAACTCATAAGTCTATGTAGCTGCGGTATTTAGTTGAAGAAAAGAAAAAGAAGGGTTTTGAGAGATTAGAGATATACAGGCGTGTATTAAAGGAGATTTGAGAAGGAGAATTTGAGAGATTTTAAGAGAAAAATAGATGGTAATTTGTTTTGTTATTCATCAATAATAAACAAATATATAGATAATACATTGAGAATTCAAGAAACTAACATGGGCTAGGCCTCTACAAACATATAATGGGCCGAATACAAATAATATAGATAGCTAGACAAATATATAACGACTAATACGCCCCCGCAGTTAGAGCGAGAGGAGGATGGACGCTCAAACTGGACCGAAATTCTTCAAACAAAGCTGAAGGAAGACCTTTGGTGAAGATATAGCATACTGGTAGCGAGAAGGTACATGGTGAACTCTAACCTGACCAGCGGTAACCATATCACAGACGAAGTGAATGTCGATCTCAATGTGTTTCGTCCGTTGATGTTGAATAGGGTTGGCAGACATATAAACAACACTAACGTTATCACAGTAGACAAGAGTTACAGTTGATAAAGGAGAGTGTAGCTCACGAAGAAGATTACGAAGCCATGCAGTCTCTGCCACAACGTTGGCAACAGCCCGGTATTCAGCTTCGGCACTGGAGCGTAAAAGAGTGTGCTGTCATTTAGCGGACCAAGATAATAGGTTATCACCCAAAAAGACACAATAACCTGAGGTAGACCTGCTTGTAGATGGACAACCCGCCTAATCATCATCATTATAACCAACTAGAGAGGTAGTGGAGGATGCACATAAGTGAAGGCCTAAATCCAAAGTACCCTGAACATATCGCAAGATACGCTTGAGATCGGCTAAATGTGGCTCTCGCGGATCGTGCATATAAAGGCATATCTGTTGAACTGCATAAGACAAATCTAGACATGTAGATGTAAGATACTGAAGCCCCCCTGCAAGACGTCGGTACATAGTAGGATCCTGAACCAGAACCCCGTTCAGACCCAGTTTGGACTCCGTATCCACTGGTGTCCGAGAGGGGTTACAATTAACCATGTGAGCACGCTCAAGGAGCTGAAGAGCATACTTTCACTGAGATAAAAATAAACCTATAGAGTGACGAACAGTAGAGATACAAAGAAAATAATTAAGTGCCCCGAGGTCAGTCATGTCAAACTCACGATGTAAAGAATCAATAAGTTACTGAAGAAGTACTGTAAAAGAAGTCGTAATAATAATATCATCCACATGTAAAAGAAGATAAGCAACCTGAGATCCCTGTCTATAAATAAATAGAGAAGAATCGCAATAACTGTGATAAAATTCGGCTCATGTGGCATAACCTGCAAAACACTAAAACCAAGCACAAGGTGCTTGTTTTAGTCCATATAAAGATCTCTGCAAACGGCAAACATGGTTACGGAACATGGCATCTACAAAACCGGGTGGCTGATGCATGTAGACGGTCTCGGATAAATCACCGTTAAGAAAAACATTCTTAACATCAAGTTGGTGAATTGGCTACTTACGAGACACATCAAGGCTAAGAACTATGTGAATAGTGGCTGGTTTGACAACCAGGCTAAATGTCTCATCAAAATCAACACCAAGTTGCTAACTACTACCATTAGCAACCAAACGAGCCTTATAACGGCTCAAAGTCGCATCAACATGAAACTTATGCTTAAATAACCACATAGAGCGAACCATATTAACACATGTAGGCCTTGGTACAAGTAGCCAAGTGCCATTTTTAACCAACGCATTATACTCATCGTACATAGCAATACGCCACTAGGGATCTTTTAAGGCGTCAGACGGATTTTTAGGAATATGAGATATCAAAAAAGTATTTAGAGATGAGCGATCGATAGGTTTGACAATGCTTGATTGCGACCGTGTGATCATGGGATGAGTGCGAGGTGGTTCATTAACTGGGTCGATATTGGTTTGTAGATTTGGTGGATCAAATATGGGTGGTGGCAGCAGACTGTTTTGGGTTTGGGTTTAGGTTTGGGTTTGGATGTTGTGTGGTTCCTAACAAGTAAGCTGGTTGGTGGGAAACGTTGGGCCTGGTGAATTTAGGCCGGTGTAAGTAGGACTTTGATTTGGATCGGTAATTGGTGAAGCAGTTGGGCTGCTCGTTTAGTGTGGGATGTTTGTGGAAGAATTAGGAAGTTTGGATGCAAGAGAAGTGAGGAGGGGGTAAGGTTAAGTAACGAGGAAGGAATAAGAAGGTGGCGAGGATGGTGTCATAGATTTGTAAGGGAATTGTGTTTCGTCAAAGGTGACGTGTCGGGAGAGAATAATTTTGTTTTTCTTGAGGTTAAGGCAACGAAAACCACGATGATAGGCGAGATAGCCTAAAAAGATACATGGTGTGGCACGTGGGGTAAGTTTTTGAAGTGAGTAGAGATGAGGGTAACATAGTCACAAAAGAATGCCGTAGGTGGGAGTTATCGGGTGGTTGTTAAAAAGGCATGTGATAGGTTATATCGTTATGTGATTGCTGGTAGACGGATAAAGGTTTAGGAGATAATATTAACAACCCACAATTTCCTCTAAGTAATTATCCTCTATTAATTAGATGCATTGTTCCTCAGTGTATTTCCATCTATTAAATTTGTTGTAACCAATTCTTCATTGGAAGATTTTTTGCTTTTTTATTCCATCTTTATGCAACGTAACTTGAATAACAAAAGTAAACGTGCTCACGCAACCTACCTATGCCAATTTCATCAACGTTTAAATCAAGTAAACGTAATAATATGTCAAGCAATATGATTTAAACTCCATTTTACCATAAATTATCTATTGAACGTACTTTCCATAACGTTATATCAAAACGGACTTTAAACGTTAACGTTTATAACAAAACCTTAACTATATGTAATGTTTACATACAAACCAAAAGTACAATCTAATAAGGCATGTGTACAAGGTTACAATGCATAATATTTGAATTATATTTCTTGCCAAAACCCTAGTACAACTCTCTAAAACTCTAAGTACAACCCGGCAATGCACAACATTCAAAATATGCTTTTTCCCTCCATTTTTTCTAAGGGATTTCGTACAACCTTTCTAGTACATGTTACAAGTCTCATAAGCATCACATTTAAACATTCTTTCCCTCCATTTCAGCCCCTACTCGTCCTAAAACAAAACCCTAACCCCCCCCCACGAAAGAGAAAACCCTAAACAACCCGTACACCTTAAACTAGTTTTAAACTAAAATCTAACCTAGTAACCACCCTTCTCTATGATACACCACCTTGCCTACTATCTTGCTAAGCACCACCATGATTCACCACCTTGCCTACTACCTTGCTAAGCACCACCATGATTCACCACCTTGCTAGCCTCCTTTCACCTACTTGTCACCACCAAGCAACCACCCACACACCTTAGTCACCACCTAGCTAGCACCCTACCACCTCCATAACCACCTTGGAATCCAAGCAAAACCCTTGGCCACCACTCCAAGAAACTTGGTCCCTACTCCATGTAAACTTGGCCACTACTCCTAAATTTACCCTATATATACACGAAAACATACATACACTTTCAATTCACCATCAAAACTTCATACTACTTTAAAATCATGGTTCTATCCTGCCAATAGAAGAGTAGAAAGAAGGTTTTAGCCTAAGTAGACAGCCAATATTTCATAAAAGATGAGTCTTGATTCATACACTAAAGTGGTTCGACTATTTCATTTAATTTTGACGCATTAAAGCTTTTGTAAGTCGTCTCAAGTCGTGCAATAAGCTCTGTTTTGTTTTTAGATTTAATATATCAGCTCCTATACATCCTTATGATCTCATGAAATCAGCCTTTAAACCCTAAAGCTTACTCATTTGGTTTTCCTAAACCAAACGCGCCTTTAAAACCCTAAAAGCTCTTTTTGTGGAATCTAATAGCTATAAGCTATAAGATATTGTAATAAGTCTTACTTCCTATAAGATAACTTATCACTTTATAATCATTAAAAATTATCCTAAAAGCTCTAACACATCTGGGATTAATTTTTCTGAACAAAACCATACCCATTCTTGGATTTTTAAGCTATAAGCTTCTTTTTCATAAGCTACAAGCTCATAAAACTTACTTATTTTAACTTATAGTAATAAGTTATAAGCTGCAAAACTAAGTTGGATTTGGAAAATACAAAGTATATGGTTTTTGGACTAGAAATGCAAAACATTTCATGCATAGGGGTATATATTGTAACTTTTGAAATTATTAAACTTTCGGGCCAAAAATGTAATTATCCTAAATTTAAACTTCAGGGGTTTGTTTTGCCATACTCTAAAGCTAAAGGTTTAAATGTTTAAAGATATAAAGTAAAAGATTAAAAGTGTAAATTAATATATACCAAAGGTATATATTGTCATTTTCATATTCTCAAGGGTATAAAATGTAATATTTTTATATTAATTATAAAAATATATTTAAATATTTTAAAACTCGATTTTATTAAAGTCCGACACATTTTTCGTTATTATTCGTCGATCGAAACATTATAAATCAATTATGTTATATATTTAACATAATTTATCATCTTCTAGCTTTTGATGAAACTTAACAAGATAAAATCTTATCTTTTAAACTATAACGTATCACGTTACTAGGGAGTTTCATGTGAGGGGCTTCATTTGGGTAGACGTTTTGACGAGTTGCTGGATTTACGATTTAAAGTGTCCTAGCTCCTCAAACGTTTACTACATGACCTCTAGATTATGATAGCCCGAACAGTAATACGATATTTTCATAAACTATCAAACCAAAATCATTCACGTTAAACTTTATGAAATATCAAACTAAGACTTGACATATTACCTCAGGTTGCGTGACGAGGCTGTTTACTTCCATTTGAATTAAATTTCAAATCAATCAACTACCTTATCAAGGTAAGTTCATAGTCCCATCTTTACATGTTTTCTAAAATCCCGTGGGGAGATACATGCTATAAACCATGAATACAAGTATTTTCAACTGTATGCTATCCTGATATATTATTGCTTAAGTTACCTTCATTTTCCATGAGGCATCCACTACATCTTTGGGTAGAGGCTCCCACAACATCTTTGGGTAGAGGCTCCCACCACATCTTTGGGTAGAGGCTCCCACAACATCTTTGGGTAGAGGCTCCCACCATATCTTTAGGTAGAGGCTCCCACAACATCTTTGGGTAGAGGCTCCCAACACATCTTTAGGTAGAGGCTCCCCCAACATCTTTGGATAGAGGCTTCCACCATATCTTTGGGTAGAGGCTCCCACAACATCTTTGGGTAGAGGCACCCATATAGAAACAATTTGTAACAACTTGAATTATGGTTAATGTTTGGTTGCATGAGCTTAGGGCAATAATACTGTTTTCCATGATAATTATAAATGCATGCAATTATTACCATTACAATGACTTGTATTCAACTATTACATTTCAAACCTATAAATTTCACTCAACCTTTGTGTTGACCCTTTTAGCATGTTTATCTCAGGTAATTGAACAAACTATGACACGGAGTGGCATTGGACTTGAGGACGTCCAAACTTGTTATCATTCAACTTTTATGTTTTCAATGTATTTTGGGACCTCTATTTTTGTAAAACTCTGATTATATTGAATGATAACTAAATTTTCTAAAACGTCTCTTTATGAGTCATTTTCTATGATTGTGACTGTTGATTCATGAAGTAATACCCTAAAACTTAGCTTCCGCTGCTATATGTCAAATAAGGGGGTGTTACAGATTGGTATCATGAGCCTCGGTTATAGAGAACAAGGTTTAAACCTAAACTATAACTACTTTTTCCATCCAAGAAAGTCATCCGTGCCACTATATTTCCGGAATAATATGTAAATGATACATAACTATTAATTATATATAAATAACTTATGTTATTTTTCCAATGGGTTGTTACACAGTTATGTCTACATCCACCCACCCTATTATCGTCCCATCTGATTCCGATATTGAGGATGCTTTTTCCTTTACACATACTCCTGACTATACTTCGGCTTCTCCGAACTATTTCCCAGCCTCACCGGGAAATACCTCTCCTGATCCTTCAGATGATTTATCTAAGTATCTTTTGGCCTCACTAGCCATCTCACCTTTCCACAATGATCCGTATATGAAAGTTATGCAAGCATATAATGCTACTAATAATGAATCACCTATTCCACTACTACGAGCTCCTATTCCCCTACCAACTATTTTGCCTTCATCTCCAGTGTTACCACTATCATCAATTGTTAGGAATTATAGATTTGATGATTACAAAACCCATAAACAGAAATGAAGAAAGAAGAAACAAAAGGAAACAAGATATGCTAAAGAAGGAAACAAGATCAAGATTAATGTTGATTGAAATCAACATTAATGTTGAAGATATAGATTAGTCAAACATTAATGTGATGATTAATGTTAATTAATTAGTTTCCTAATTGTATTATGTTTTCTTTTGAAACAATAAGGACCTATTATGTAATAGTTAGTTAGCTTTATTAGTAAGCTAGGGTTTCTTGTAACCTCCCTCTATTATATAAAGAGGGTAGGCGTCTAGGTTACAAGGATCCATTCATAGATAGTCTCTCCAATGAGAGTCTAAACGCATAGAAAGCGTGTGTAGTAGTTAGTAGTTAGTTTCTTTATTAATGTTTAATAAAGAAAACCTTATTAGTAACATGATTGTGTTCTTTATATTCCGCTGCGTGTTACAATCATTGTTATCATACCCTAGATGAGTCCTAATAACGATCTATGGAGTCATTATAGGATTCCACAATTGGTATCAGAGCCTCGTGGCTCTTGATCTAGGGTTAATAAGGTTTTCGTGTATAATTTTATTTTGTTTTATCAAAAGGCATATTTGCCAATTAGGGTTCTTAAGGAAACCCTAATTCGTTTAAAGATGGCAGCAGTCAGGCAGAAGTGAAGGCAGCAGGGTTTCTTCTCAAACCCTAACCTCGAAGCATATGGATTGGTTTACAGCAGGTACACAAGCAGATCAGCAATAACCCTTATACATCTTTTGGGTTCGTAATGTCTTTGAACGATTATAGAGGTTTGGATGTTCCTACTGCTAAGCTTTTCTTAATTCCTACTGGTAAGCTTATGGTTCCTGCTGGTAGTTCATGGTTCCTGCTGGTAGTTCCTGCTGGTAGGCTTTGTGGTTCCTGCTGGTCTGCTTACGGTTTCTGCTGCTAGTATTATAGGTCCACAGACGCCCTTGGATCTTGGACGATGTGATGCTTATGGCTTGGTTTCTCTCATTGATTTGGTTTGGTGTTTACAAGTGTAGATATCTCTCTGGAGATTATGTTGCATACAACAGCTCTGCTAGAAGGAATCGATTTCTTATTTACTCTCTTTCCTTATCATCGCAACGTTCTCTTTTGATTTTCAACGGTGGATTTATCTTAAACCTTTGCCTTTACCTATTTAATGTTTCTACATGATTAGTCCAGTTGTGTAACTGTTAACTCGTAACCAAAATTTAATTTATTTATTTTACTTACTCGACTACTACATCCTCAATTCTTAGAATGTTTGGATTTAAAAAGTAGTGAATTGCTGGAGTGCCCGCCAACTAGAGTCCTATAATCGGCAAGAAACAAAGATTATGTATTTAGTGAATATTCTCGACGCATATGTACAAAATGCGTTATTTAATTACGTTTATATGTCGATACTCGACATGAGCTAACAACAATTAGGACAAGCTTGTGTAGTCCTTTAAATAATTGCATGTCAAAATTCAATGCCATTTCATTCCACATCACAAATTTAATGTTGTTTCCACTTTACATGCAATGAACCTATTAGCCACAAATATCATTGATATATGAAAATAATAATAAAAATCAATTAACTTACTCCAAATTCTTAGTGTCTATGCCTCTTCTTATGACCTGTTTTTGTTGGGATTTGTTGTTGTTTTCGGTTGTCCGATTATTTGGGTACACCCTATGTAGCAAGTTAGAAAAGAAAAATTAAGAGATTGATATAGAGTTTTGTAGAGTTTGTATATCTTTTTCGAGTCTCTGGCTTAGCAACCCAACCAGCGTGTATTCGTATAAGTAATTAGCTAACCCTTTAATCCTAAATTTACCTAAAAGTCACTCCCCAAATACATCCCATCCGTTTTCGTTGTCCATTAATGTTATCTTACACCTACACATCACAACCCTTTAAAAGACCTTGATGCGTATTTTATTTTAAATATTTATTTATCAACTTTTTAAATTTATAAAACTCGATTCACCTGACAGACGCACTAACGGGTAGAGAACCCGACCGTGAGTAGTGTAGAGATGTTGGTAAATCCAAGGTCGTCCCAAGGATCTAGTTTTATTAGTTTTAATTTGTAATTGTCACCGCGTATTGAAAATAGTTTTTAAGATTGATTTGAGTAAAGGATAACTGAAAGTAAATTGCGAGAAAGTAAATTGATAGAAGTAATCAGGGAGAAAAACGTGCTAGCCTAGCCAATTCATTACTACCGTCATAACTTATGTTTTCCTGTGCAATGTTATACCATGGTTTCATTAGTGGTTTCTAAAGTCGACAGACCTGAATAGAATATATTTAGTCTGAGGTCTAGTACTACTTTGCAATCCCGAATCCCCCGAAGGTTACGATGGTAGGGCAACCAGGTCATAGTGATTAATCCCAGCTATCCCCAAGAACTAGTCTAATAACCTAAACAGATTATTTACCCTCTCTGAAAGAGTTCCTGTGCTTTTTAAGTATATTAAGTGATAGAGGCGGTAACAGGATTAGTTCCTACACTAGGGATAGGGTTTAAAACCTATCCTAGTACCACTATTAATCCCATGTTCAATTGTAATCTAATAACAGGACTAACAAGATCTAAACCACTCGCAATATTACCAAAAATCAGGGTTACACGATAGTCAAAAGGATATCCAACGAAACCATGATTTAACAGGAAATAAACATCATAACGATAGTAAATTCATAACTAGGCTAGCACTTGAAGTGCTTAGACTCTCATGGCAAAAACAAAGAAAGAATTAATAAAGTATATCATAATTAAGAACGTCATAAGTTCTTACAGATGTCGTTTAATGAACGATTAAATACAAAAGCAATATAAGTGTGATCATCCCTGGAATTCTGGTGTAATTCTTCAAGCTTTCGAGGCCTTAGTCACCCCTTGGATCTCTGGTGGAATAGATGATGCTAAAGTGGCTAAATGAGGCCTCTATTTATAGATTACAAAAATTAGTTTACAAGCGTAACCTTGTAGAGTGTTACATTATAAAATGTTGACGAGGCTTTCCATATTGTAGGCATAAAATATGTTACATCATAACTAATTAGCCATGTTACGCCGTAACGCTGACTAGGATGACTCATCCTATAATAATAATGATGTTACGGCGTAAACCTTCCGTGTGGTTACGCCGTAATCTTGCTAGGTAACGTGTCTTGCCATGAATACGTTACGGCGTAACACTATCGTAGGTGTTACGCCATAAACCTTCATAAGAATCTGTGTTTTCTTCATTTTTACGTTCTTTTTCGTGTTTCTTGTCACATACTTTCATTTTACCTAAAAACAAGGATATAACCGTAAAAGTATTGAATTCTAGTATTATTAAGACATTTGCAAGTATTTTTAGGGGAGAATTGACACTAAAAAGTATCAAATATTTGATGTTATCAAATATCCCCCCACTTGACTTCTGCTTGCCCTCAAGTAGACCATTAGAATAGTTTATAAAAGGATTTCTCTGATTTAACTCAAAGAAATGAATCTATAATAAGACCTTATTTTAGAAACATCAAAAGCTGACACCTCACAAAAAGTGGGATCAAAAATCACTCAAACTCTCAACTATCTAATTGTTCATTTTTTTGGGTGAATCGCTCAAAACTGCACAGTCATAATATGTATTCATATCATAAAGCTTGGGAAGGTCTACAAATCTGCACCCAGTTATAATTAGGGTCAAAACAATTCTAAAGGAAACATGGTGACGATGAACAAGTTTAATAATAATTGGGGGATATAAGGGTTAGGATAGACATGGGATACACTTTTAATTGGTGTTAAGACAAAAACGTAAAACAAATATGTCATAATAATCTGAGGTATCCATAACCGCTACTGTCCATTTTACATATTCCATTCTTTTGAGTGCGAAAATCCTGATCATATCTTCATAATGGGTAGCTAGAAAGAAATTTTTGCAGAGCGTGAGCAACACCATACTTTACTGATGCGGCTTAGAGTTGCACCATCACCATAATTACTAGGTGGCTTATAGTTGCACCACCTTTTTACTTAGTTGGTTTTGTTACCAACATCAGGAGTTTAATCACTAGGTGGCTTATAGTTGCACTACCTTTTCTTTTCTTTTTTAATTTACAATACTCCTTTATATATTAAACATCCCCCACTTGAGATAAACAGTATCGAAAGTGATAATACCGGGGGGTCTTCCATGATCAGAATATATCATAAATGAAAGTGCCAATCTTTGGACCATTTTCCTGAACCATGAACTTAGGTAGCCAAAATTTTAACACAAGGATAAATATAGACTACAGGGTTTGTTAAGGTGAAATGGTGTAACAAAACATATAATATTGGGTGAAACAAAGATTGGGGCTAAACAAGGGTGAATCTAGGGTACTTAGCACTACACAATGAGTGCAAACAAAAGGATTTTTTTTTTTTTTTTTTTTTTTTTATTATTTTTATTACGGGAGGTCGACAAGTCAGTGTAATAAGTCGATAAACACATACACATAGACTTATTTGGGTGATTTCCTAAATGTTTCCTTCTTGAACCATCTATTCTTGGTAAACAATTAGGTCTTAAAATGATGTACATGCCAAGTTCTAAAGTCTACAATACTACTGGCACACTCGATATTTTGGTGGATTTTTGTATAATGAGATGGAAACGGAACATTAGGTTTAAACCTCACCAAGTAATAATAAAGGGTAATGTGCATTCGGCAAAGACTAATTCTAGTTTAGTAAGAAAATCATGTCAAAAATTATAAAATTGGCATAAATTTCAAAGAAAATTAGAAAATCGAAGGCAAGAATAGGTCCAGTGATAATTCTACTCCCATCCCCCCACTTTATTTATACAATGCCCCTATTGTACATTAAGGAAATGAAATAAATAGAAAAGAGTAGAATTAGAACAAGAAACTCCCTTGAGCTTTGTTTTTGATCATATGAAATGAAATAAGTTGACGGCAAAATCTTCATCTTGAGCAAGCTCAATATCCCCTGTGATCACTTAAAACAAACTATAGCATAAAAATCGATATAAAAAAAGAAATATACAGGATATACAAACCTAACTCACTTTCGCAGGAATCACGGTTGCATTTAACATATGCAACAAGCCTTTTAAACTACTTGGTGGCCCAAGTGGACGAGTGAAGTCTCGTGAGGGTTTCTAGAGAACATACCCACAAAGTTCATTTAGATGTACAAGGTTTAGCATTGTATTAAAACTTAATTTAAAAGGTTATGGCCGAAAGAGTTACGTCGTACTCGGTGTGGGTATACGCGAATCATGTGGTATATATTTTGGAAAAAACTTTAGTTTAATGTTTACGGTGCAACCATTGTATGGATTACGTTGTAATTAAATTGGTTATGACGTAACCGTTTACGTTACGCCGTAACTGCTGCTAAATCAGCAAAACTACCACATAATTACGGGTCGAGTTGGTCTTGAAATTTTCCTCCTAGCTGCTGAGACATGCAAAATAAGGGAAAACATGCAATTTTTTATTTTTCTATAAACTTCTCCTAGACCAATGCTATATCTAGTAACATTGACCTTTTCAATTAAAATTAGGGGTGGTTTGATGTAGGGCATTCCTAGCAATCTGCACTTCCTTTCCTTGTATTCTTCGTCATCTGAATCAATAAATCCTTTAAAACCAAAGTTACTATTATTCTTTCTTTAAAAGAAAACCTTGGGAATAAAACTCGTATCTTTAGGAAATCTAGAGTATGTGTTATGTTTTAGAGATGAAATGGGAAAATTGAAAGTGTATGTATGTTTTCGTGTATATATAGGGTAAATTTAGGAGTAGTGGCCAAGTTTACATGGAGTAGGGACCAAGTTTCTTGGAGTGGTGGCCAAGGGTTTTGCTTGGATTCCAAGGTGGTTATGGAGGTGGTAGGGTGCTAGCTAGGTGGTGACTAAGGTGTGTGGGTGGTTGCTTGGTGGTGACAAGTAGGTGAAAGGAGGCTAGCAAGGTGGTGAATCATGGTGGTGCTTAGCAAGGTAGTAGGCAAGGTGGTGAATCATGGTGGTGCTTAGCAAGATAGTAGGCAAGGTGGTGTATCATAGAGAAGGGTGGTTACTAGGTTAGATTTTAGTTTAAAACTAGTTTAAGGTGTACGGGTTGTTTAGGGTTTTCGGGTTAGGGTTTTGGTTTTAGGACGAGTAGGGGCTGAAATGGAGGGAAAGAATGTTTAAATGTGATGCTTAGGAGACTTGTAACATGTACTAGAAAGTTTGTACGAAATCTCTTAGAAAAAATGGAGGGAAAAAACAAATTTTGAATGTTGTGCATTGCCGGGTTGTACTTAGATTTTTAGAGAGTTGTACTAGGGTTTTGGCAGGAAATATAATTCAAATATTATGCATTGTAACCTTGTACACATGCCTTATTAGATTGTACTTTTGGTTTGTATGTAAACATTACTTATAGTTAAGGTTTTGTTATAAACGTTAACGTTTAAAATCCGTTTTGATATAACGTTATGGAAAGTACGTTCAATAGATAATTTATGGTAAAATGGAGTTTAAATCATATTGCTTGACATATTATTACGTTTACTTGATTTAAACATTGATGAAATTGGCATAGGTAGGTTGCGTGAGCACGTTTACTTTTGTTATTCAAGTTACGTTGCATAAAGATGGAATAAAGCAAAAATCTTTCCATGAAAATGGTTACAACTAATTTAATAGATGGAAATTACACTGAGGAACATTGCATCTAATTTAATAGATGGATAATTACATAGAGGAAAATTGTGGGTTGTTATATATCTCCTAAACCTTTTATCCTCTACCGCAATCCATAACGATATACCTTTCACATGCCTTTTTAACAAACCACCCGATTACTCCCACCTTCGCATCTTTGGGTGTCTATGTTACCCTCATCTCTACTCACTTCAAAAACTTACCCCACGTGCCACACCATGTATCTTTTTAGGCTATCTCGCCTATCATCGTGGTTTTCGTTGCCTTAACCTCAAGAAAAACAAAATTATTCTCTCCCGACACGTCACCTTTGACGAAACACAATTCCCTTACAAATCTATGACACCATCCTCGCCACCTTCTTATTCCTTCCTCGATACTTAACCTTACCCCCTCCTCACTTCTCTTGCATCCAAACTTCCTAATTCTTCCACAAACATCCCACACTAAACGAGCAGCCTAACTGCTTCACCAATTACCGATCCAAAACCAAACCTAAACTCACACCGACCCAAATTCACACCAACTTTTCCTGTACCAAAAACCAACCAGCCCACTTGTTACGAACCACACAACACCCAAACCCAAACCCAAAACAGTCCGCTGCCACCACCCATATTTGATCCACCAAATCAACAAACCAATATCGACCCAGTTAATGAACCACCTCGCACTCATCCCATGATCACACGGTCGCAATCAAGCATTGTCAAACCTATCGATCGCTCATCTCTAAATACTTTTTTGATATCTCATATTCCTAAAAATCCGTCTGACGCCTTAAAAGATCCCTAGGATCGAAATGATATGTACGATATTATAAATGCGCTAGTTAAAATTGGCACTTGCTACTTGTACCTATGCCCACAGTGTTAATTAAGGTTCGCTCCTAAGTGGTTTATATAGCATAAGTTTATGCTAACAGGACTTTGAGCCGTTATAAGGCTTGTTTGGTTGCTAACGGTAGTAGTCAGCAACTTGGTGTTGATTTGATGAGACATTTAGCCCGGTTGTCAAACCAGCCCACTTTCGCCACAAACGTACTTAGCCTTCTGTAACTCGAAGTGGCCAATTCACCCACTTGATTTTAAGAATGCTATTTCCATTAACGTGATTCATCCAGATTGTCTACGAGTATCAGCCAACCTGTTTGTTGATGCCATGTTCCCTAACCATGTTTGTCCGTTGTAAAGATCTTTATATGGACTGAAACAAGCACCTCGTGCTTGGTTTCAGCGTTTTGCAGGTTATGCCACACGAGCCGGATTTTATCACAGTCGTTGCGATTCTTCTCTATTTATTTATAGACAGAGATCTCAGGTTTCTTATCTTCTTTTATATGTGGATGATATTATTCTTACGACTTCTTTTACAGCACTTCTTTAGCAACGTATTGATTCTTTACATCGTGAGTTTGACATGACTGACCTCGGGGCACTTAATTATTTTCTTGGTATCTCTGTTGTTCGTCACTCTACAGGTTTATTTTTATCTCAGCGAAAGTACGCTCTTCAACTCCTTAAGCATGCTCACATGGTTAATTGTAACCCTTCTCGGACACCAGTTGATACGGAGTCCAAACTGGGTCCGAACGGGGTTCCGGTTCAGGATCCTACTATGTACCGAAGTCTTGCAGGGGGGCTTCAGTATCTTATGTTTACACGTCCAGATATGTCTTACGCAGTTCAACATATTTGCCTTTATATGCACTATCCGCGAGAGCCACATTCATCTGCTCTCAAGCGTATCTTACGATATGTTCATAGTACTTTGAATTTGGGCCTTCACTTATATGCATCCTCCACTACCTCTCTGGTTGGTTATACTGATGCTGATTGGGCGGGTTGTCCATCTACACGCAGGTCTACCTCAGGTTATTGTGTCTTTTTGGGTGATAACCTATTATCTTGGTCCGCTAAATGACAGCACACTCTTTCACGCTCCAGTGCCGAAGCTGAATACCGGGCTGTTGCCAACGTTGTGGCAGAGACTGCATGGCTTCGTAATCTTACTCTTGTCTACTGTGATAACGTTAGTGTTGTTTATATGTCTGCCAACCCTATTCAACATCAACGGACGAAACACATTGAGATCGACATTCACTTCGTCTGTGATATGGTTACCGCTAGTTAGGTTAGAGTTCTACATGTACCTTCTCGCTACCAGTATGCTGATATCTTTACCAAAGGACTTCCCTCGGCTTTGTTTGAAGCATTTCGGTCTAGTTTGAGCGTCCATCCCCCTCTCGCTCCAACTGCGGGGGCATATTAGTTGGCAATATCAGTTAAAATATTTGATTGGTCCTTTCCTATAATAGTCGTCTCTATGTTTAGTATGATTAATCATGCTTAGTCATGATGAGTTGTCTCTTAGCTGTTTCATGCTTATCTTAGGCTCAAAGCCTATCTCTGTAAAGTATTTATGTTCGATTGTTTTGTGGAATAGTCAAGGAAAACCAAATACCCTTCAATATATTAGTTGGCAATATCAGTTAAAATATTTGATTGGTCATTTCCTATAATAGTCGTCTCTATGTTTAGTATGATTACACACTCTGAGTCATGATGAGTTGTCTCTTAGTTGATTCATGCTTATCTTGGGCTCAAAGCCCTATCTCTGTAATGTATTTATATTCGATTGTTTTGTGGAATAGTCAAGGAAAACCATTTACCCTTCAATAAAGGTTTGGTACAATTTTGAGGTAGCTATGATACTTATTTTGCTCATATAGATTCACACTTATTGTTGGAAATTTTGTAAAAGCAACAACTAACTTTGCCTTAAGGTAGAGTCCTGTGATTAGCTATATTATACCTCTTCACAGCCGATGAGATCGTGTATAACTTATCGATATGTTATAATGACTAGTATTATTAAAACTTATTCATGAAGAAGTTCATGCTTGCGCCAGATGTATGTGGCCTCAAAGAGTTATCATCATGATCGTTTCTCATTTTTTCTTTGGCTAACCAGAATATGTATTTAGTAAACTTTAAACCTTAAGACTTTTTGTTTAAAACTTATAGAGCACTCCTCGGCCACATGTATTAACTAGAGTAACGTTTAAAAGTCTAATAAAATATTCTTCGATAGAAAAAAGTAATGTCACATATCATTTTTTCCTTATAACTTAACCATAAACAAACCTCCAACCAACACTTAAGTTATAGGACACCCTAAAACCAGCCTGTTTTTATTTATTTTTATCTTTTTAAACAAAACAACACATTCAACTAAAATTAATTATTTATTAATAAATTCGTAAAAAGAGAAAGTGAGATGGTTATGTCCCCAACTAAGAGGTGGGTTCAAGTCTCGTAAAAGGCGACAATGAGATAATTGCGTGTAAAATTTGCCTTTTAAAAAAAGTCGCAAAGAGTTATAAAGGCTCATTATTTAACATCTGCATCTTTTTCTCTGGTTTAAAGTCAACATACACGCATGACTTACAAGAGAAAGAGAAAGGTACTTGGAACTGGAAGAGGGAAACAATATGTACATATGAACAAGTAGAGCTAAATGTCGTTTACAACAACTATTTCTTTTTATAGAATTGCAAAGTTACGTGGGCCTAATTACGTGGCCTAAGATGTACCACTTCTCGTCCAGAAGTTAAAGAAAACTAAGCAGCAGGGATCAAGTGCTTGTAAAATCAGCTGAGCATGGTAGGATTCCCAGTCTGGAGCATCCTTTTAAACATGTCCACCTCGAACGCTGAATCTAATGAACTAAAAATAAGGTGCCAGCCTGAAGATTAGCAAATAACAACCTTTAAATTCTTAAAACCATCCAAAAATTGTGATAAAGTATACAGAATGCATTTAACAGTCAATAAAATTTGTATGAGACACAGTAGTAATATATACAACATGAAAATAATAAGACATAAAATATTGATCCCACCTTGAGATAGTAATCTCATAGGGAAATGAGACTCCCTCTACATTTGGTATTGGAGGGATGTGATCTTTCTTTTCATTTGCAAATTTTATCATCTGATACAAAACTTCATGCAAAGCAGACTCGAGTGTTGCTCTTCACGCACTTCTCTCATTTGATGCACTTTCTATACATATTAAAACAATTGGAGAGTTTAAAACATGTGTTACAAACATACATTTTATATTGGTACTTAATTACTACAACGGATGCAGCTAATGGCCAATAACTAATAACTATACCTCCAGGGTCTACAACCAATTTAGAGTAATGTGTTTTGCCAGAATCTGGTTTGGGATGTTGGGCAACTTTCAAATTTATGTACCACTGCTCCGAGTATAAGTGTTCAACTTTGTGCGTAAACCAAGTTGCATGTTTGTTGTTTATTTCGAAGAAAGACAAATATATATGCGTCATTAACATATACATATGAGTCATGGCCTCATTAAGAGAAGTGAATGATAACAAGTAACAATGAGGTAAATGCTGAACATAGGTAAAAAACAGAAGCTAAAATGCTCAATCAGTCATATTTGGAATTCACTTGCAAGGACAATATATATTTAGGTAAAAGACAGAAAAATCATAATCAAATTTGTTAAAAACAAGAAAAGTCTCGGTCACTTCTAATAGTTAACTAGTCAAAGGCCGTAATTAGTAAATGTTTAGTATCATAAGCTAATATGGCCCAAAGGCCCATGGAAAGCCTCCCAAGGCCCATGGTCAGCCACTATTGTAGTATAAATACCCTCTCCATGTCTTGGAGAGGGTGTTGGTTGGTTGTATTCTCATATCACATAATGCATCTCATGTTTATCACTTTCTCTTTCTAGAAAATACATCCTTCCTTCCACTTTCTCTCACTAGTTCTTACTTCGCATATATCAAAGAGTACTTGTATCCTACAATTGGTATCAGAGCCATAGAGTGATTTGCTTTGTTCTTGTGTTTGTTTTTTTTATTTTGTTTGGTTTGTTTTTTCGTACACCTTTTACTATTTTCTTTTGTTTTCAAAGCTTAGTAGTACACTAAAAGATCATTTACCTAGGTAAATTTGATCTAGTATCATTGGATATAAGTGTATTTGCTTTGGATCAAAGAAAAATTCATTTATGTTCATCTTTTGTTTTCAAAAAACCTTATAAAGTACAAATCTTGATTTTGAAATTTTCGGCTTAAAAACCAAAAAGTTGTCATTTTTAAGGTACCTATAGGTTTAAGAATACTAGTTGTACAAGAAATTTTAGGGAAAAACAATCAAAAAGGTGTCTTTTTATGTTTTAGAGATTTTGAGTTTCGTCCGTGTGTTGCATGAATTTGCAGTTTATAGTTATACCCGAATTTGCAACTTTTGTGTTGTACCCGAATTTGCAACTTCCTAGTTCTATCCGAATTAGCAATTCTAGTTTTATCCGAATTGCACTTTTTAGAAGGACCCAAATTTGCAGTTTTTGCAGGATCCGAATTTGCAGTTTTTTTGAAGGACCCGAATTCGCAGTTTTTTTAAGGACCCGAATTAGCAGTATTTTAGAAGGACCCAAATTTGCAAGTTTTTATTAAAGACACGAATTTGCAAATTTTCTAAGGACCCGAATTTGCAATTTCACTTAATCAAAGGAATTTTCAACGTTTAACTTAAAAACTCAAAAATTGTTTCATCAAAATTATACGATTTATTTCTTTGACTTGTAAAATCTCGTGAAACACTCACTTGTTTTCCCGGTTTTGTCAAGAATTGTAAAATCCCGTATAGTTTCAAGACTTAAAACACACTAAAGACAACACCATCAAACACAATTACTTTCTATCACCGCTCGATCCATCAGTAATCTTTTCATACCGATATCTCAATGACAACTCTTGCTGATAAATCACTTCTCTCGGGTGGTGACAATAAACCACCGATGCTTGAAAAACATTTGTATGATTCATGGAAAAACATAATGGAACTCTACATGATGAATAGACCTCATGGTAGAATGATTATTGCTTCGGTTGAAAAAGGTCCACTTGTTTACTTGTATTCTACAGTGGATGGTGTAACCAGACTAAAGGAATATACTGAATTAACTCCCGCAGAAACCATTCAAGCTCATTGTGACATAAAAGCAATAAACATCATTCTACAAGGCCTTCCAACTGAAATTTATGCTCTTGTTAGTCAACATCGTGTAGCAAGCTGTACGATGAATTTGATAAATTTACATACAAGAAAGGAGAGTCGTTACACGAGTACTACTTGAGATTCACTTTGCTACTCAATGGTATGAATATTTACAAGATGCCACTGGAGCAATTTTAAGTTAATACCAAGTTTCTGAATACTAATAGAGCAAATTCGTTACTGATGTAAAGTTGGTCAAAGACATAAATACTACTAATGTTGATCAGATTCATGCTCACTTGGAACAACATGAATGGCATGCAAATGAAGTTTGATTGATGCATGAACGCAACTCTAATCTTCTTGCTTTAGTTGCATCTCACCAAATGACACAGTCTCCTTATCAATCTCATCAACACTCTTACCAGAACTCTCAACATCAACAATTTGTTTCACCTTATCCGTCTCCATAGTATGGATCACCTTATCTGTCTTAACAATGCTCAACTCATCAATCATCAACACCTCTTTTAATCACTTATCCATCCAATGAGTATCAACAATCAATTCACCACAACTATATGCTCCTTTCTCCATCATCATCCAACCCTCAATTGAAATACGCTCCCCTCAGTTAAACTAACACTCTTAATTTTCCTCCACTGACTCGGGTCTTATTGTACCAATGTTCCAGAAAGGTGATGATCCCATTGAGGCCATCAATCACATGATGTCTTTCTTGACTGCTGTTGTCACTTCCCGCTATCCAACTACCAATAACCAACTGAGGAATTCGTCAAACCCTAGGCAACAAGCCACCATTATTGATGGAAGAGTAACCGTACAACCAGTTTAGGGGAGACAAATTTCTTATGCTGCGGGTACTACAAAAACTTTCACTCTAGGAGCAAGTGGGAATAACTCGGGGAAACAGAGGATTGTTACATGTTACAACTGCAAAAGGGAAGAACACATGTCCAAACAATGCACTAAACCAAGGAGGAAACGGGGTGATTCATGGTTTAAAGACAAAGTGTTGTTGGTACAAGCTCAAGCAAGTGGTCAAATTCTACATGAGGAGGAACTAGCATTCTTGGCAGATCCAGGAATCCCAGAAGGTCAAGCCACACAGACAGTCATTACTCACAATGCTGCTTATTAAGCTGATGATTTAGATGCATATGACTCTGATTGTGATGAACTCAACACTGCCAAAGTTGATCTCATGGCGAATTTATATCATTATGGATCAGATGCTCTTTTTGAGGTACACAATCATGATAATGTGAATAATAATACAATTAATCAGGTTGTGCAGGCGATGCCGTCTTCTAAGCAGTCAAATGTTGTGGACCATTCAGAGACTGAAATAACCAGTGATAGCAATATCATTCCTTATTCTCAATATCTGATTGAATCACAACAGCCAACCGTTCAGAATTCTAACTCTTCTGCCCAACAAGATGCACTGATATTATCTGTGATTGAACAACCGAATACCCAAGTTGCTAATTGTACCAAGATAAATCTGGATAATAAAAGTGTAAATGATACTTTAACTGCTGAGCTTGAAAGATATAAGGAACAAGTTAAAGTGTTGAATGAAGGACAAAATGTTGATTTAAGGAGTAATGATAACGTTTCAGATTCATGTGCACAGTCTGTAGAGATTGATCGTCTTAAACAAACTCTTTCTGAACATTTAAAAGAAAAAGAATCTTTAATGCAAACAGTTTCTCTTCTTAAAGATGATTTTAAGAAAGAAGAATCTAGGAACATAGATAGAGAGATTGCTTTAGAAAAGAGGATTAAACAGCTAGATAATATTGTTTTTAAAAGAGATCAATCTGCACAAACTGTTCACATGTTGACGAAACCTTAGTTTTTCTATGATCATACCACTAAACAAGCTCTAGGTTTTCAAAATCCTTTCTATCTGAAGAAAGCTCAGCAGTTGGAACCAAAGCTATATGTTGGTGATATTATTGAGAAAACTAATCCCATTGTGATTCCTGACTCTGAAGAGACCTTAATGCTTACTAAAGAGAGTCGTTCAAAAATGCTTTTAAAACAAAAAGGATCCCATAATGTTAGAAAAGAAATTTAATACTACACCAGTCGATTATGCTGCTCTTAACCAACTTTATAAAGATTTTGAAACACGCTTTGTTCCACAAACTGAATTATCTGCTGAACAAGCCTTTTGGTCTCAGAATTCGGTGAATTCTCCAGAACCCATTCTTTCTAGTAGACCCACGAATGTTGAGGTTCCAACAGAACTTCCTAATTTCAGCATGGTTAATATGAGTTTGAAGAAACTTAAACACCATCTTGTTGGTTTTGATGTGGTAGTCAAAGAAAGAACCACACCCACAGCTATCACTGAGGGTTCGTGGGGGTTCGAACATACAAAAGCTTGTTTTAGGGATGAAATAATTCCATTTGTAAAAGCTCTGAAGGACTTATTTAACACATTCAATCAATATTTGGTTGATGAACTTTCTGAAGTCCAAAATGTCTTTCATCAAATGGAACAGGCTGTGGAACAACATCGTTTAGAGTCAAAAACATTTGAAGTTAAAATGAATCAAGTTTTGAACGAAAACGAACGACTCTTGGAACAAGTCATTAACAAAGATATTGTGAATGTAATTATGAATTCTTCTGCGGATATTGCTTCTGTAAATGTGCATGAATGTGAAAAGTGTCTCAAACTTGAGACTGAGCTTCAAACGGATTTCATTGAAAAAGAGATTTATGATAAACTGTTTAAAAGTTTCACCACTCTTGAAAAACATTGCATCTCTTTAGAAGTTGATTCTCAACTTAATCAGGAAATTTTTCAAAGGGATAATTCTGTTTCAAATCAAAGTGCTCCAAGTTTTGATCAATTGTTTGAATTAAATGAATTGAAAGCTCAGTCCCAAGAGAAAGACACGATCATAAAGAAGTTGAAAGAGAGAATTAAATCTCTAAGTGGAAAAATGAATGAGGATAAGATTAAAAAGGACTTAGAAGAGATTGAAACTATAAATATTGAATTGGATCATAGGGTGACAAAGCTTATTGCTGAGAATGAGCATTTGAAACAGACCTATAAGCAACTTTATGACTCAATTAAACCAGCACGTATTCGATCAAAAGAACAATGTGATGATTTAATTAATCAAGTCAATCTAAAGTCTATGGAAATTTTTGATTTAAATGCTAGTCTTCAGGAAAAAGTTTTGGTAATTACAGCTCTCAAGGATGATTTAAGGAAACTTAAAGGAAAAGCTCTAGTTGATAATGACGTTCCAAAACACCCTCGTGATCCAGAAATGCTTAAGATTGATGTGGAACCAATAACCCCTAAATTGTTAAATAAACAGACAGCTCACACTGCCTATATTAAGCACACTCAGGAAGAAGCTACCGTTCTTAGGGATCTAGTTGAACATGTTAAATCAAAATATCCACTAGATCAATCCTTAGAATCTGTTGTAGGTATGCTAAACTAGTTCAGGAGTTGCTTACAAACATCAGTAAAACCTGCCATAGTGTCAACAGTACTAATGGAAAAATAGTGGTTGTGACCACAAAGAACAAGGACAAAAAAGTTAGATTCACTAAGCCCGTCACATCCTCAGGAAACACAATCACAAAAACAACCACTACATCAAACCTAGTTTCTAACAAACCTATGTTGTCTTCTACAGGAGTAAAACCGTCTACTAGTGCTAGCGGATCACAGCCTTCAGGCAATACAAAGAAAGATAAGATTCGGCAAACACCAAGTAGTACTCAAAAGAATACAGTAGAAGCCTACCCTAGGAAAGTTAAATCTAGTTTGAAAAATAAAGATTGTGTTGTTGAACCTAAAGCAACTGCTCATGTGCAACATTCCAAACTTAATGCGAATTCTGAACTAAAAAATGTTAAATGTAATGGTTGCATCCTTTCTGATAATCATGATTTGTGTGTTCTTGATTTTATCAATAATGTGAATGCTCGTAATAAATCAAAATTTGTTAAGAAAAGTTCAAAGAGAAAAGTATAGAAACCAACAGGAAAGGTGTTTACAAAAATTGGATACATCTGGAGACCTACTGGACAGACCTTCACTATAGTAGAAAATACGTGCCCTTTAACTAGGATTACCACAACTACTGAAGTACCCAGTAGGAAACTACCTGCTCTAGAAAATGAAACATCTAAGCCTGTTGTAACATTGGTTTACTCAAGGAAACCTAGGAAATCTAAAACTAATATTCCTATTAGCAAATCTAAGGTTCCTAAATTTGTATCTGCTAACAAAAAGGAACCCAGTCAATCTTGAGGATCCAAAGTTTCCGATGTTCCATCTTCCTCTCTTGATGAATGCAGGTCGTCCAAATTGTTCTCTGGAATTTGGACTCCGGCTGCTCCAAGCATATGACAGGAGATCGCTCTCAGCTTACTAATTTCGTCAATAAGTTTTTGGGTACAGTTAAATTTAGAAATGATTACGTGGCAAAGATATTGGGTTACGGTGATTATCAGATTAGGAATGCTACGATATCAAGGGTTTACTACGTGGAAGGACTTGGACATAACTTATTCTTCGTTGGGCAAATTTGTGATTCGAACCTTGAAGTTGCTTTTCATCAACATACCTGCTTCATTCGTAATTTAGAAGGTGTTGATCTATTGACTGGATCTCGAGGCAACAATCTGTACACTCTGTCTCTTGGAGATATGATGGCGTCCTCTCCCATATGTCTCTTGTCAAAGGACTCAAAGACTAAGTCCTGGCTATGGCACCGACGTCTATCTTATCTGAACTTTGGTGCAATCAACCATTTAGCTAGACACGGTCTTGTTCGTGGCCTCCCTAAGCTTAAATTTGAAAAGCACCATTTGTGTTCTGCTTGTGCAATGGGTAAAAGCAAGAAGAAACCTCACAAACTTAAATCTGAAGACACCAACCAAGAAAAACTCTATCTTTTACATATGGATCTTTGTGGACCAATGCGTATCGCAAGTACTAATGGAAAGAAGTACATCCTCGTCATTGTCGATGATTACTCTCGATTCAAATGGGTTAAGTTCTTAAGATCCAAAGATGAAGCTCTAGATTTCATAATCAAGTTTTTTAAGATGATCCAAGTGCAGCTTCAAGTGTCTGTCTGAAGAATCAGAATAGATAATGGAACTGAATTTGTTAATCAAACTTTGCGTTAATATTACGAGAAGATTGGCATCTCTCATGAAACATATTTTGCTTGCTCTCCACAGCAAAATGGTGTCGTTGAAAGACGTAATCGTACGCTAATTGAAGTTACCCTTACAATGTTGATTTATGAAAAAGCTCCGTTATTCTTATGGACAGAAGTAGTTGCTACCGCATGTTACACCCAAAATCTTTCCATCGTACGTCTTCATCACGGCAAAACACCATATGAGCTTTTACATGACAAACCTCCCGACTTATCATTTTTTCATGTATTTGGTGCACTTTGTTATCCGACAAACGATAGCGAGAACTTGGGTAAGTTACAACCGAAAGCTGATATTGGTATTTTCATTGGTTATGCACCCACAAAGAAAGCATTTCGAATTTACAACCGATGTACCAGACGAATCATTGAAACAATTCATGTAGACTTTGATGAGCTGACTGCGATGGCTTCCGAACACAGCAGTTCAGGACCCGCACTTCATGAAATGACTCCTGCAATAATCAGTTCAGTGTACCAAACCCTCCTCCTTCAGCACCGTTTGTACCACCTTCAAGAACTAATTGGGATATATTGTTTCAACTGATGTTTGATGAATTACTCACTTCTCCACCAAGTGTTGATCTCCCAACCCCTGAAGTCATTGCTCCAATTGATAAAGTAGTTGTTCCAGTTCTCGTTGTATCAACCGGATCACCTTCCTCAACAACAGTTGACCAAGATGCACCATCACCAAGTAACTCTCAAACAATACCCAAAACTCAACCTCCCGTTATTCCTAACGATGTTGAAGAAGACAATCATGATATTGAAGTTGCACATATGGGTAATGATCCGTACTTTGGTATCCCAATTCCAGAAGTTCCTTCTAATTAATCTTCATCAACGGATTCTATTCATACAATTGTGCATCCTGATCACCAAATTTCTAAACATAATAGCAAATAGACTAAGGATCATCCACTAGAAAACATAATCAGAGAACTCGCTAGACTAGTTTCCATAAGGCTACAATTACATGAGCAAGCTCTTTTCTGTTACTACGATGCTTTCCTCACTGCTGTTGAACCCAAGACGTATAAAGATTCTTTGACTCAATTTTGCTGGATCGAAGCAATGCAAGAAGAGCTCAATGAGTTCGAACGCCTTGAAGTATGGGAGTTCGTACCCCGACCAGACAAAGTTATGGTTATTACTTTGAAATGGATCTAAAAAGTGAAGCTAGATGAACTAGGAGGTATTCTAAAGAACAAGGCTCGATTAGTGGCTTGTGGTTACCGTCAAGAGGAGGGGATTGATTTTGAAGAGTCTTTTGCTCCGGTTGTAAGATTAGAGGCTATAAGGATTTTTCTCGCTTTTGCCGCTCACATGAACATGGTCGTCTACCAAATGGATGTCAAGACTGCATTTCTGAATGGTAATTTGCGGGAAGAAGTTTATGTTAGCCAGCCGAACGGTTTTGTGGATCTAGATAACCCCAATCACGTGTACAAGCTAAAGAGAGCTCTTTATGGGTTGAAACAAGCTCCACGCGTGTGGTATGACATGTTGTCTTCGTTCTTGATATCCCAAGACTTCTCTAAAGGCTCAGTGGATCCTACTCTGTTCATCCGTAAGGAAGGCAAGGAATTACTTTTCGTATAAGTATATGTCGATGATATTATCTTTGCTGCATCTACACCTGCACTTTGTGACCTATTTGCTAAAATCATGTGTTTAAAATTTAAGATGTCAATGATGGGAAAAATCTTATTTTTCTTAAGATTATAGATTTTTTAAAATCCCAGAGGCATCTTTATTAACCAGTCAAAATATGCCCTTGAATCTTTAAAGAAATACGGTTTTGATTCTTGTGACCCAGTGGATACTCCCATGGTGGAGAAATCCAAACTAGATGAGGATAAAGAAGGGAAAGTCGTTGATCCGTCACACTATCGTGGTATGATTGGCACCCTCCTTTATCTCACAGCCAGTAGACTTGGCCAACAATTTGCTATATGCATGTACGCCCGGTATCAGGCTAGGCCTACCGAAAAGCACTTACTTGCGGTCAAAAGGATCTTTCAATATCTAAAAGGAACTGTCAATCGAGGACTATGGTAACCAAAGGATTCTCTAATTGCACTAACAACATTTGCAGGTGTGGATCATGCTGGTTGTCAAGATACACGTTATAGCACATCTGGTAGTATGCAGTTCTTAGGAGATAGATTTGTTAGCTGGTCCTGCAAAAGGCAGAAGAGCATTGCGATATCCAGTACGGAAGCTGAATATACTGCTATGTCAGGATGTTATGCTCAAATCCTTTGGATGAGATCACAGCTTACTGACTATGGCCTTGGATTCAATAAAATTCCAATGTACTGTGATAACAAAAGCGCTATTGCCTTATGCTGCAACAATGTTTAACATTCCAGGTCGAAGCATATAGACATCAGATTTCACTTTATCAAGGAGCATGTTGAGAATGGAGTGATTGAACTTTACTTTGTCAAAATGGAGTATCAACTAGCGGACATCTTCACAAAAGCCCTCGCAAGAGAAAGAATTGAATTTCTTATCAACAAGTTGGGAATGCGGAGTTTTACGCCAGAAACTTTGAAACTATTGGCAGATGAAGTTGATGGTGGTACCTATTCAAATATCTTGTATCATATGTATATATTCTAAAACCATAAAAACCAAAAAGATTTTTCATTCTTAGAAAACTTTTATAAAAACAAAATATAAAAATATAAAAAGAGGTAATAATGGCATGTCTTCTGAAAATCGATAACATTTACGGTCTTAGAAATGTCATTCAATAATGATACGAGACTATAAATGAAGTTCGAGCAAAAGTTCTAAATGTTTTCAAAACATGCCAAATGGCTTGCTATTATTTCTGATAGCAACCCGGTCATCATTTTAAAGGCAAGTATTAATGATACAAGGCTGTAAATGAAGTTCGAGCATGAAGTTCACTGTTTCAAAACAAGCCAATGCGCTTGCTTTTTATTTCAGTAGCAATCCCGTTTCATCATCTTAAAGGCAAGTATTTCAAAAAGAAAACTTGACCTCTCAACGGGAATTTATTCTCGGGCTTGGTCTACTTTATGACCATACAAAGGCTTGTGATTACTTTGCATCACAACCCGTGCTTCCTATATTCCATGAGTGTACGTGTCTTTGCGCGTATGATTGTGGAAAATAACGAGAATCTTATTTACAATTGGTGTTTGTTTTCATAATAAAAACATTGCTTCATCTATAAATGCTTTTCAAAGACATTTGACTTCTCAAACAACATCTACAGCTCTTTAAATAGAAAACAGGTCATTGTTTGAGTGGGAGAAAATTTTAAAAATCTTCTTCAGAATGTTATTTGATAAAAGGGATAAAGGTTTTTAAACAATAACTGAACATCATTTTTTAAGGGAGTTTCAAAAAGAAAACTTGTCCTCTCAACGGGAATTTATTCTCGGGCATGGTCTACTTTATGACCATGCAAAGGTTTGTGATTACTTTGCATCACAACCTGGGCTTCCTATATTCCATGAGTGTCAGTGCGCTTATGTGTGAAAATAAGAGAAATCTTATTTACAATTGGTGTTTGTTTTTCATGAATAAAAACATTGCCTCATTTGAAAAAGTTTTTCAATGACATTCGACTTCTCAAACAACGACTACAACTCTTTAAATAGAAAACGGGTCATTGTCTGAGGGGGATAAAATGTCAAAAATCTTCTTCAAAATGTCATTTGGTAAAAGGGATAAAGGTTTTAAACAATAACAAAATATCAATCATTGGAAAAGTTAATTAAATTTAACTTATGTGTGCCTTTCATGTTATTTGTTTATACCTTGAGTGAGAATATGTGCATGATTAAGTTGTTAGGTATATTAGTTAAAACTATAGGGACTAAATATGCCATTGTGCTAACTTGTTTATGCCTAATCAATCTTATATCTAAAAAGGGAAATCTCTCAATGTTTAGGGGGTGTAAGTGTCAATAATCATATTTGTTTTATAACCCCACCCCACCCCGTGCCTCGACACACACACACACACACACACACACACCCCTAATTCTATCTAAAAATCAACTCTCGATATTCCCTCTCCATACTCGAATTTAATAATTTTTTGTGCTTAAGGTACAATTACATTAATGTTCTTTTCACCCCTAATGAACTCACATCTCGAAGGAATTACATTTTTACAAAGTTTCAATTTTGAAAACCCTAATAATCAAATTAGGGTTCTTCAAAAATCTAAAATGAATAAAAAATTAAATTCGTTGAGGGGTTTTGCTCATCAGTGGGTGATAATGACTCGGTTATAGCAGCTTTTAATCTAGATAACATTTGAGATTGTTTTGTGTGATTTTGTTTGCCGAATTGTGCATATTTGAGTTTCTGTTGAAAAATATTGTGGGTTTTGTAATGGATAGATTTTAAATGTGTTAATGAATGTATGTGTGCATTAAATTCCATATATTAAGTGTTTGTTCATACGTATGAATTGCTCTAAGGCATGTGAAACGCTCGTTTGTTCAAATAATGATACACTCGTGTTTTTTGTGATGTCAAGTTAAGCTTACGAATGCTATGATGCTATATGGTTGAAACTTGAAGTGGGAAAAACAACTGACAACTTGAACTAAAGTTAACAGTTTATGACCTTTCTGAATTACAATTTGCATTAGGTTCTGAATTCGCAGATATCTTAAGTATCCGAATTAGTAGTATGGTATAGTGTCCGAATTCGCAGTTTTCACTTAAACAATCAGATTCAATCATACTTAATGGATTCAAAATGGCTAATTATCATAAACACTTAGACTCTAACCAAAAGATGACTTAAAACTTGTGTTCGGTAGCAAATTTAAAATTGATTATCTTTGAAATCTAATCAAGTTAAAATTGGATTAATTCAACTTAGCCAATTTAAGTTTACTCTTTCAATAGTTATCTTTCTAAATGTGTTACATGCATTCAATGCCAATTCAGGGTATCGATATATAGTGTCTATATAAACTTGGTTATATATAAACTGTATCGACTCTTTCTTAGCAGAATCATGAGTATCACTAAAGAACAACAACAAGCTTTGGACGATGCTCTTGTTCCAAGGGAACAACGTCTTATGATTGGAAGTTGCAACTACAGATTGAGCACAACATTCAAGCCCAAGGAACCTACCTTTCAAGTCGCTCTGGATGTTCTCACTCTCACTCCTTTTTATCCAGCCTTCTTGATCACAGTAAGTGTCCCTGCCGTCTACATGAAAGAGTTTTAGGCTATAATTACCTATCAAAAGCATCACATAAGATTCAAGATGAACAAGAAGAGCTATTCCTTTGATATGGAAACTTTCAGAAACATGCTTTTGATTTGTCCAAAACATCCTGGAAAGAAGTTTATAGATCCTTCATTTGAAAAGGAAATACTAACCTTCATTAGAGAACTTGGCTACCTTGGCAACATTAAATTACTCTCTGATGTCAAAGTTGATACGTAACCTCAACCTTGGAGAACTTTTGGAACCCTCACCAACAAATGTCTCAGTGGTAAAGTAACCGGAATTGACACACTTCGTCTTTCTAGGG
>BQNB010073300.1:0-31196 GCA_026074375.1 Tanacetum coccineum
TGTTCCCAAGCTGTTTTCTTTGGACTTAAACAATGAAGAATTGTATGGATCATGAACCTCCACTGAGGGGAAAAGTGCCCTTTTTGAAAAGTTAATTTATCAGAAGTTATGGCATACCCCATTAGAGAGAGTTGGTCAAAAAATTTAGTATTTGGTAATGAACTGAGACCACCAACATCTGCTAATTTGAGATATTTCCTAACTGATGCTATAGTAACAGTTTTAACATGACCATCAACTGTGGTAGTTATTTCTTGTTCCTCATTATCAAGTGTATTGACAGTAGCAGTCTGCCAAAACTGTTTGATGTGAGAATCATAGATAGTAGGATTTTTAGAGAGAGCAAACCTGATGTGAGAAGCATTTAGAAAATCCACTATCTGATGAAAGCCTTCACTTCTATTTGTTTTCTCTAAGAGAGCACAACCATGTTGTGTTGATCACAGTACTTCAAATTTCCCATTGTAGAGTATGAAAGTGGTTGAAACAGCAAGAATCAAATTAAATGTTGGGTTTAGGTACGCTTTTGAAAGTTATATGTGTTGGGTGAAGGCAATTGAGATTTTATATAGGGAGCTTAAGGTTGTTATTGGACTGACTGAATAAGAGTGAATCTTTATCTTGAAGAAAGCATATAAAGGAAAGAAAGATCAAGAATTATCCAAAGTATAGACCCCTATAAGCGAAGTTGTTGGCAGAAATATCTCAACGGCTATAGTTAATTAATGAAAATATGTTATGCTTCAAACAGTATTAACGGTAATGCAGCAATACTAATATTAACTTTTTGCCTAGCAGTACTAATATTAGTCAAACAGTATTAACTTTTTCTCCAATAACTATACAACAACATGCCTCTATTCATCATAAGCACAGTATAAATGACTAGATAGACATGTGAGAATTCATGAGGATACATTTTTTATGTATAACCATATGAATAGAGAAGGTAGATAATGGTAAAAGCAAACAAGTTCCATCAATTCCTTAGGTATCATACTGTCCTCCTTCACTTCCAAAGTGTGTTAACTCTTTAAAGAGGTGGATCATTGGACGTTAGATGCAACCTCATACCTAGATTTTGAGCTTCTCACCTCCAATATGGTAACTTGGCATAGATTGGGTCCTATTTATGTTATCACTGTCTTGTTCTACTTCTAAGCTAGAGGCAGTAGTGGCAGCCCTTTCCATGCTGTCTTCTCACTCCTTATAGACAGTCTCATCTGTAACAAGGTAAGTAGGTCTACTACAGTAAGATATCTTAGTGTCCTTTTGGGATTCCTATGTTGTGTATCTTTTTCAATTGAGATGATGAAAGAAATAGTGAATGGTTCTTCAAATTAAGAGTTAATCAAATGTGTATGTTGTGTTAGGATGTAGTGGGTTATCCTGACCCTTCACCCACTTCTGCTTAATATCACATTCCCTTTCATCCAGTCTTAAGTAAACCTGCGCTGTAGAACATACTATCAATAGATTAAGTAATCCAATGCTAGCAATCAGAAAGTTAAACCTGCTAACATCAAAAGCCTTTGTGAGAAGATCTGCAACATTATGGTCTGTGTAAATCTTGATCACTTGAATCAACTTCTTCTCATAAGAATCTCGGATGAAATGGTGTCTTATTTCAATGTGCTTAGTTTTAGAATGAAACAATGGATTCTTCACAATACAAATGGTGCTTTCATTATCAATGTAAATCTTGGTGTTCATGAAATTGAATCCATAATCAAGCGTCTAATTTTGAATCCATAACACCTATCTATAGCAATTAGCAGCAGCAACATACTCTGCTTCAGTAGTGGAGTTGGCAACTATAGTTTGCTTTTTACATTGCCATGAAATCAACCTTTTGCCAAGAAATTAACAACCTCTTTTTGTGGATTTCCTGTCAAGGCTAGCTCCAGCATAATCACTATCAGAAAAGGCTTCCAAGTCAAATGGTGAATCTTTAGGATACCATAGGCCCAATTTAAGCTGACCTTTTAAGTATCTAAAGATCCTCTTCACTGCATGAAGATGTGAGACTTTAGGAGTAACTTGGAACCTTGCACAAGCACAAACAACAAACATTATGTCAGGCCTAGAAGCTGTTAGTACATCAATGATCCAATCATTGATCTGTATAAATGAACATCTACATCTTTAGCTTCTTCATCCTTAAGCAATGCCTTGTTAGTCTCTATTGGAGTGCTTGCTGTCATTACTGAAGAAAAATTAAATTTCTTCAATATATCAGCCATATACTTGTCTTGGCTGATGAAGATTCCATCATTTCTCTGTATGACTTGCAACTGTAAGAAGAAAGTAAGCTCCCCCATAGAACTCATCTAAAACTTCTTGTGCATCAAACTTTCAAACTCTGTACATAAAGACTTCTTAGTAGACCCAAAGATGATGTCATCAACATACACTTATACTAATAAGATATCACCTTTGTCCTTCTTGATAAACAAAGTCTTATCTATGATTGCTCTTCTGAATGCATTTTGTAATAACTAGGTAGACAATGTCTCATACCAGGCTTTAGGAGCTTGATGGAGACCATATAAGGCTTTTTCTACCTTGTAAACCTTGTTAGGAAACTATGGATCTTCAAAACCAGGAGGTTGGCACACATACACCTCCTCTTCTATTATGCCATATATAAAGGCACTCTTTACATCCATCTGGTACACAATGAACCCCATAAATGATGCATAGGACAAAAATAACCTGATTGCTTCTATCTTAGCAATAGGAGCAAAAACCTCATCATACTCAATTCCTTCTTTTTAGGTGTAACCTTGTGTAACCAGTCTTGCCTTGTTTCTAACTACTATCCTCTCTCATCTTTCTTGTTTCTATAGACCCATTTTGTTCCAATGGCATGTTTTCCTTTGGGTAAATTAACTAATCTCCAAACCTTATGTAATCTAAACTAGATTAACTCCTCTTACATTACCTTTACCCAGCTTGGATCTGCCAAAGCTTGAATCACCTTCTTGGGTTTTATTTGAGAGAGAAAATATGCAAATAAGGAGTTTTGATAATCCTTTTAATTTGTTCTCCTCTACTTGTTAATGTAATTGACCATATCATGTTCTTCAGATATCTTGGTTATCCTCCTTGTTTGAGTAGCTAAATTTATGTCTCTAATGATCTGGTTTTTAGGATGATCCTTGTGAATTCTGGTTGTGGGAATAGGATTGACATTCATGGTTGTCTCTAAGTTGTTATGGTCAGCCTCTGCACCCACATCTTCATCATTATATGCACCTACATTTTAAAGATCAGCAGTATCCTCCAACTCTGGCATGAGAGGATTAGTAAGAAGATCACCACTGGGAAGAGTAGCAGCATTATCACAAATTGATCCACCAAGATTATCATAAAAGGATCCAGTAGCACTAATAAGAGTGAATATCATGTAGGTGTTGTTGCCATGAGCATCCTTTTCTTGTCCAAACACACTTTCAAACTTATTCCTTTGGGTTCTTTTTCTTCTTGGATCCACAGTAGTAAAGTAGGACTAACAATATTAACTGATAAACTAACAATATTAAGTCTATTAGTGTCAGCAGCCTCCCCTTGACCATTCATGTCACCTTTGGTACTTGCATTTCTTTCCAGCTTGTCCTGCATTAATATTTGCTTTGGTACTTGCATAACCATTAGTTTGATTCACCATGCATAAATAATTGGTTGAATAATTTCTAGAACCATGGTTAGAGTGTCAATATCAAACAAGCCAGTAGGTACTCTAGTCCTGCAACATTTGGTTTGTTTTCATTTATGTGTAGGTTCTCCTCTACAATTTTGGTTCTAGTGTTAAACACTCTAAATGCTTTACTGTTGATAGAGTATCCCACAAAGGAACCCTCATTAGATTTTCGATCAAACTTACCTAGGTGATCTAAGGTATTTAGGATTGTAACATGACACCCAAGTGGTCTCATGAATCTCAAGGCAGGTTTTCTTCCTAAAAAAAGGTCATAAGGGGCCTTGTTATGAGGCTTGATAACTAACACCCTATTTTAGACATAGCAAGCAGTATTACCTGCTTCATACCAAAAGTTAGTTGGCAATTTAGAATCTGCTAGCATAGTCCTAGCTGCCTCTATTAGTGTCCTATTCTTTCTCTCAGCAACACCATTTTGCTGAGGAGTCCTAGAAACACTTAATTCCATTGTCATATTTGACAAAACTCATTAATAATCCGATTCTTGAATTTAGTTCCATTGTCATATTTGATTGCTTTAACCTTATGATCTATTTAGTTTTCTATGCCAGTTATGAAGTTCTTAAGGATCTCAGGAGTCTCATCCTTAGTGGCCAAAAAGAAAACCCAACTGAATCTACTATAGTCATCAGTGACAACTAGGCAATAAGTCTATGTATTTATACTCCTCACTAAAACTAGGCCAAATAAATCCATATGTAATAATTATAAAGGTTTGCAAATAGAGCTCACAGACTTGGTTTTACATGAGGCTTTATGCTGCTTTCTTTTCTGACAGGCAACACATATATGATCATTTTCAAAAAAGTTTAAAGGCAAACCTCTAACAAGGTTTCCCCTCACAAGTTTGTTCAAAGTTTTAAAGTTTACATGACCAAGCCTTCTATTCCATAAATTAAACTAATCTATTTTAGCTTTTTCAAATAAACAAGTCAAACCTCCTGAAGGAACATAATTCTTTTGATCAAAACTGTACATATTGTTCTGTCTCGGAACTTTAAGCAAGATTTGACTTTCATTAAGTAGCTTAAAGTCAGGAGATAGAATAAGACATTCAATCTCAATGAAAAGAACACTGTTTTTCTTGTCACACATTTGTGAGACAGAGAAAAGGTTAAACTTAAGTTCCTTTACAAAGTATACATCTTCAAAGTCTAATTTCCTAGTTCTAATTTTACCTTTTTCCAGTAATTTTACCTCCTTTAGCTATTCGTGCAAATGCAACAAATCCACCATCAATATCTTGATAATCTGAGAGGTAGAACTTGTTTCCTGTCATATGTCTAGAGCATCCACTGTCAAAAATCCCTTGACCCTGTAAAGTATATTGTGGATTACCTTCCACTTAAAATAAGAGAATTAGTTTCTCTTGGGGACCCAAGCACACTGTTGAGTCGCCTTGTGGATCAACAGAAACAAAAATCTTTTAGAGTGGATATCCACTGTCTTATAGATATGGCATAACGTTTCCTGTTGGTCTCCAAATCCAACAAGCTAAGGACTAAATAGCATTTTCCCCATTTCCCTTAGCAACACTTACTATTACTTTTGGCCCAGCAGTAGTTACATTATTTACCTTAGCAATATTAACTTTTCCTTTTAAAATACTGTTTTTAGGTGCTGCTTTTGTAAAGTAAAATATCCTCCTAAAATCCGGTTAATGTGCCTATGAAAAACCTTTAACTTGTTTGCACAGTCACAGTTGGTCTATATGCAACAATATTAATATCTCTGGCAGTACTATTTGATACTACTACTTTGAGAAGCTTTGCTTAGCAGTATTAACTGGTACTCTGCCTGAGTTTGTTATTACTGTTGATGGAACAAAATTCCTTCTAGGATGTGGATGAGTCAATTTATTTGGTTTCAAACCCTCTGATCATTGATACATACTGGTCTAACTTCCTTTGACCCATAGCCACAACACCCATTATTCAACACAGATTTTCCTACCATTTTATTCTCATAGAAGTTATAATCCTTGATTAAATGGTTAAGACTTCCACATACAAAACAAGCTTTCTTCTTAAACTCAAAACCATTCCCTAGTTTCTGAGTCATTATTTCATTCCAATTTCTTTTGTTAACCCAAGAATCTTGACTTTTTCTAAGGTTTTCAGCTTGCCTATATGTTTGTAGTTCAATAACAGATTTCCTAGTATTTTCAACTAGTTTAAAAAAATTGATTTAGCATAACTAGGTTTATTCTATTCAATTGAAGGTCTAACCACACAATCATCATCACTATCAGACTTTCAATCTTCAATGATAAGAGCACTAGGCCTAATAGGTATAGGCTTTTCCAAACTATCCTTACTAGTTTTAGATGCAGTTGTATCCAAACTATCCTTACTAGTAATAGTTTCACTCATTTTAGACTTATAGTCAGAATCATCTAACCCAGCAAAGGATAAGTCAACTCTTGCAGGCTTGAAGTTCCCAGTGTAAGGGGGAACTACATGATATCCCTCACTCTTTTTAAACCTATCATTTACTTGATTATTATCCCCATCACTTTCTTGACTGTCAAACACACTATCAACCACATTATCAAGTACTTCACTCTCATTCACATGACTATCATAACCAAGACAATCTGTCTGTTTAGCTCTATTTGACTTATTCATCAGTTTAGTTAGATTCTTAAAAGATGTCTCAAAATTTTCTAGTTTAAGCTTCAAATCATCTTTTTCTTTTAAAGTATTTTCCAACTGATTTTTAAGCTGTTTTATAGAAATATCTTTTACTTGGACATCATATTTTAAAAATGTAATATTTTCTTCATAAACAACTTTAATTTTTTCATGAACAACTATCCTAGCTTCTAATGATTCTAATCCCATTTGATAACCTATTATTTCTAGATTAGATTTATTAAGTGCTTCACGCTGTTGATCATAATAGTTTTGAAGAGCTTCAAATGATTTTAAACAATCCTTAGAGCAAGTATGTACCTCAGATTTTGAACTTGATGAACCTTGAGATGTATAGGCCATTAGAGCAAAGTGTGTGTGGTCTTCTTTTGCTTGGAAGCTCCAATCATAACCACCTATCCCATCTTGAACAACCAAAGCATTAGCAGGAGTCTCCACTTGTACAACCCTTCTTGTATTTTCTCCATTTCTATTCCCTTGATTTCTTGGTGCTCTACATTCTCTAGCAAAGTGACCTCTCCTGTGGTTGTTGTAACTTTCAACCTTTGTCTTATCAAAGCCAACAATTTCTTTCCATTGAAATTTAGATTCCCTCATGTCTTCTTTATGAATCTCTTCATCCTCCTGGTAAGCATGGCCACATGCGATTTGAGATCCATCTTTCAAGATCATCAGTATCAATCTGCTCCAAATCTTCATTGTCCAACTGTGGACTATTAGATTGATTAGCAAAGAAGGAAAACATGACATCATCAGCATAGGTTACGGAAGAAGCTTGTCCCTGTGAACTAGCAGCAAAAACATCATTAGCAGTATTAACGGCTTCATTAGTACTGCTAGTGTTATCTAAAGATACAAAAGCCACATTCTAAAAATTTAAGCTTGAGCTTGATTGGCCTTTAATTTCGGCTTCATACACCTTTAAATTGTTGTAAAAATCATTTGTATTCAAAGTGTCTAGATCAGATTTGTTTCACATGATTAAAGCGAGATTGTTCCAAGCTAATGGTAAACTTCTCAACAACTTCAGATTTGCATCCTCTTGAGAAATAACTTCACCATGAATTTCAAGTTGACTAATGAGTTTCTGGAACCTGTCATAGACTTTATCCAGTCCTTCTTGACTTGATGTAGTAAAGTTTTCATAATTCTGCTTGAGAATGGTCTTCTGTATCTTTTTTGATTCCTTGTTGCCTCCAAACCTATTCTTGATTGCTCTTCCCATAAGGACTTTGAGCATCCTGATTCCATTAATCAACATGCTCATTAGGCAGGCCAACAATAGAAGCTTGTTTGCTTTCAATCATTCTTTCTTGCTAGCTTGTCCAACAGTTTTAGAGGATTAGGACCTCAGAACTAGCTGATTGAACAGCGGTGCATCACCAATTTACAATAACCTCCCCAAAGACATATTAGTGTGAGTAAGATATTGTTCCATTATCATGCTCCAGAGATCATAGTCTCTTGTTTTGAGCATACGAAGTTTTAGTGCAGACAATGTTTGGGTTAATTCTGACTGTGATTCCATCTAGACTTTTAGCAATGAGAAGATTAACAATGAACACACAATCAAACTAAACTTTTATCCTCAATATAATGATCACTCTAAATAGTGATGGAGTTATAAGAAAAACTTTGAAGCTATGAAAACAACTAACTATGAGATATGAATTCTATGTCTTAGGGTTCCTTTTATACACCAAGGAACCCTAATGGGCTTACAAAGCGCGTCAAGTGATAAATGCATATCTATTCCTAATATATATCATGCATATCACTTTAGCAGTAATAACTATATAACTAACATAACTAACTATTATACTAACAGTACTAATAAACTGGCAGTACTAACATTTTGTACTGGTAGTACTAACTATAATACTAGCAGTATTAATGACTTAGACTATTTTCTATTATCTTCACCGGCAGTAGTTTCTTTAATCAGCAGTAGAAACTTGAGAAGCCTTTATTCCCAACAATGCATGTCGCAAGCATTAATGGAAAGAAGTACATTCTCATTATTATCTATGATTACTCTTGATTTACATGGGTAAAGTGCTTAAGGTCAAAAGATAAAGCTTCCGATTTTATAATCTAGTTTCTCAAGATGATTCAAGTATGGCTTAAGACACCTGTCCGACGCATCAAAACAGATAATGGTACTGAATTTGTTAATCAAAATTTGCGTGAATATTATGAGCAGGTTGGCATCTCTCATGAAACGTCGGTTGCCTAAGCTCTATAGCAAAATGGTGTCGTTGAAAGAGGTAATCGTACGCTAATTGAAGCTGCCCGCACAATGTTAATTTACGCAAAATCTTTGTTATTCTTATGGGCCTAAGCAGTTGCTGCCGCATGTTATACCCAAAACCGTTCCATCATACGCTTTCATCATAGCAAAAAACCATATGAGCTTCTGCAACACAAACCTCCCGACCTATCATTTCGTCATGTGTTTGGTTCACTTTGTTACCCAATGAATGATAGCGAGAATTTAGGGATGTTACAACCGAAAGCTGGCATTGCTATTTTCATTGGCTATGTACCCACAAAGAAAGCATTATGAATTTACAACCGACATACCAGATGAATCATTAAAACAATTCATGTAGATTTTGATGAGCTAACAGCAATGGCTTCTAAATACAGTAGTTTAGAACCCACACTTCATGAAATGACTCCAGCAACAATCAGTTCAAGACTCGTGCCAAACCCTCCTCCTTCAACACTGTTTGTACCACCTTTAAGAACTGATTGGGATATTTTGTTTCAACTACTGTTTAATGAATTACTCAACAATCTCAAGTCATTCCTAATGATGTTGAAAAAGAGAATCATGACTTAGATGTTGCACACATGAATAACGATTGGTTCTTTGGCATTCCAATTCTAGAACATGAATCTAAAGCATCTTCTTTTTCAGATGTTATTCCTTCTATGGTGCACACTGCTGATCCTTACTTTAAACACGTTACCAAATGGACCAAGGATCATCCTTTTGATAACAATATCGATGAACTTGGAAGACTTGTGTCCACAAGACTCCAACTCTATGGACAAGCCTTATTTTGTTACTACGATGCCTTTCTCACATCAGTTGAACCTAAGAACTATAAAGACACATTAATTAAAGCATGTTGGATTGAAGCAATGCAAGAGGAGCTTTATGAATTTAAATGTTTTGATGTCTAGGAACTCGTTCCTCGTCCAGATAAAGTGATGGTTATTACTTTAAAATGGATCTACAAGGTAAAACTTGATGAATTAGGAGGAATTCTAAAAAACAAGGCCCGTTTGGTTGCTCATGGTTACCGTTCAAGATTGACTGCGGAATTGATTTTGGAAGAAGATTCTTTTAGCTCTAGTCGGCTAGACCTTGAAAGCGTATTCGATATATTCCTCTCATTTTTGATGCTCACATGAATATGATCGTCTATGAAATGGACGTAAAGATGGCATTTTTCAACGACATTATACGTGAGAAAGTTTATGTCAGCAACCGGACAGGTTTGTGGATCAAGACAATCTGAATCACGTATACATGCTTAAGAAGGCTCTTTACGGGTTGAAACAAGCTCCTTGCGCGTGGTATGATCTATTGTCAAAGTTTCTACACTCCCAATAATTCTCTAAAGGAACCGTGGATCTTACATTGTTCATCCGAAGACAAGGCAAATATCTTCTCCTGGTACAAATTTATGTTGATGACAATATCTTTGCGTCTATGACACCTGAACTATGTGACCAATTTTCAAAACTAATGTGTTCAAAGTTTATGATGTCGATGCTGGGAAAATTTTCATTCTTTCTAGGATTACACATTTCTCAAGATCCCAGAGGCATCTTTCTTAACCAGTTAAAATATGATCTTGAATCTTTGAAAAACTATGGTATGAAATCTAGTAACACCATGGATACTCCCACAGTAGAGAAATCCAAGCTGGATGGAGATCCATAAGGGAAAGCCGTTGACCCTACATACTATCGTAGAATGGTAGGCACCCTTATGTATCTTACAACCAATAGACCAGACCTAACATTTGTTGTATGCATGTGTGCCCAGTATCAGCAGCCTACCGAAAAGCACTTACATGCTATAAAAAGAATCTTTAAATACCTAAGAGGAACTGTTAATAGGGGAGTCTAGTATCCAAAGGATTCTTCTATTTCTCTAACAGCTTATGTAGACGCTGATCACGCGGGTTGCTAAGATACTAGATGAAGTACTTCTGGCAGTATGCAATTTTTAAGAGATAGACTTGTGAGCTGGTCATCAAAAAGGCAGAAAAGCGTTGCAATATCCAGTACAAAAGCTGAATACATCGCCATATTCGGTTTTTGTGCTCAAATCTTATGGTTGAGATCATAACTTATCAACTACGGCCTTGGATTCAACAAAATTCCAATGTACTGTGATAATAAAAGCGTTATTGCCTTATGCTGCAACAATGTTCAACACTCCTGATTGAAGCATATAGACATAAGATTCCACTTCATAAAAGAGCAAGTTGAGAACGGAGTAGTAGAGCTTTACTTTGTCAACATGGAGTATCAGTTAGCGGACATCTTCACTAAAGCCCTTTCCCGAGATATAATTGAATTTCTTATCAACAAGCTGGGAATGCGAAGTTTTACAACCGAGACCCTGAAACAGTTGGTAGATGAAGCTGAAGAATAGTGGTGGTACCTATTCTGATATCCTATGTATAATATGTATATATATTAAAAACCAGAAAAACCAAAAATATTTTCCTTTTCTAAAAACTTTTATAAAAACAAAATACAAAATTAAAAAATGTGAAAAATATAAAGAGAGGTTATAATGGCATGTATTTTGCAAACGATAGTATTTACATCCCTAGAAATGTCTTTCAATAAAGACACATGGTCATAAATAAAGTTCATGCAAAAGTTCAAATGTTTTTCAAAACATGCCACATGGCTTGCTATTGTTTCAGATAGCAACCCAGTCTTCATCTTAAGTTTTTCAAATAGCAATTAAATATAATTTCTACTAGTAACTTTTTTATTCTCGAGCATGGTCTACTTTATGACCATGCAAAAGCTTGTGATTACTTTGCATCACAACCCGTGCTTCCTTGATTCCATAAGTGTACGTGTCAGTGCGCTTATGTGTAAAAATAAGAGAAATCTTATTTGCATTGGTGTTTGTTTTTCAAAATAAAACATTGCTTCATCAGAAAATGCTTTTCAAAGACACTTAACCACTCAAACAATGACTATAGCTCTTTAAATAAAAAACGGGTCATTGTTTGAGGAGGAGAAAATGTCAAATATCTTCTTCATAATAAAAATGTAATCAAAAGAAAAAGGTTTTTAAACTATAACGGAATATCATTTCTTTAAGGAAAGTCAATTAAGTTTAACATATGTGTGCCTTATATGTTATGTGTTTATGCCTTTAGGGAGTAAATGTGCAAATATATGTTTTTAGGTTTGCTAGTTAAAATCAGTAGGGACTATTTGTGCCAATTGTTAAGCTTTTATTGCCTAGTAAAACTTATAATTAGAAAATGAAATGATAATGAAACTTCAGGGGGTGAATGTGTCAAAAATGTAAATTGCTTAATATCACCACCCACCCCCTCTTATCTCTTACACACACACACACACACACACACACACTCTACATTTGCTTTTCCCTCCCATCTTCAAACGCTCAATCACCATCTCCATTGCATTATTTCAAGTTGACTTCACACCTAAGGTATAACTACAAACTCGTTCTACACCTCCTAAATAATTCATACCTCGAAGTAATTGGTATTTCATTCAGTTTTAAGCACAAAAACCCTAATTCTTGAAATTAGGGTTTATCAAAATCAAAAATTCATAGATCTACAAATTGGTTGAGGGGTTTCGATTGCTTTGGGATGTACAACGGTCGTTTAATATAGTTTTATGTTTAGTTAACTCATGAATGAGATATGGCCGATTGTATGTTCAAAAATTTAGGATTTTGCGATATATTGTAAAAAGTTTGTGGGTTCTGTGCTTAGATGCTTGTATTCATATTCTTGAATGTGTTTGATCCATTAAATCTTACCCTTGTTTATAGTTTCTCGAATGTATGAGCTAAAGTGTTTATACGTGCTTGTTTTTTTAAAGGCTGTTATCATGGCCCTAAATGATTGTTCTTATAATTAGTAGGCTAAATTAACAAGTTTGAATGATTAAAAAACATCATGCATGTGAAAATTTCATATGAACCGAACAACTAGTGTTGGTTAAGGAAGTGAAAATTTCATATGGCAAGCCGAACAAGCTAGTGGTTGGTTAAGGAATGCGTGAGAAACTATTGTTGAGGTATGAGACTAGTGTTGGTTAAGGAACCGAACAACTAGTGTTGGTTATGGAACCGAACAACTTAGTTTATGAAAGGACCAAACAACCTAATTGTCTTAAGGAACCGAACAACCTAATTGACTTAAGGAACCGAACAAACTAATTGTCTTAAGGAACTGAACAACCTAATTGTCTTTGGGAGTCGAACAACATGTTCTCATTAAGGAACCGAACAAATAGATTTTCTGAAGGAACCGAACAACTTGTTCTCATTAAGGAACCGAACAACCATATTTTCTAAAGTTACCAAACATCTTGTTCTCATTAAGGAACCGAACAACTAGAATGTTTTAAGTAACTAAACAACTTGATTCTTTAAGGAACCGAACAACTTGATTCATTAAGGAACCGAACAACAAGTTTTTATTTTAGAAAACGGCTTATCTTTTAAGACTCAAAACACTTAAGATCACATTTCCAATTTAAAGGGTAATTTAAAATATTAATTAGGGAGTTAATTAAAATTGGTTAATTATACACTCTAAACAAGTTAAGTTGGCTTAAGTTGTAATTTAATTGGATAGATCTTAAAAGGTACTAAAGTCTTAGAGTGCCTAATCCTAAAGAAATTTTCACATCATGAAACAACTTTATGTGCTCACTTAAAAGGTCTCTATAGTTTATTGTATGAAATTGGTTGTACATAAACTATATTGATCCTATCTTAGCAGAATTATGTATAGCACACAAACTCGGCTAAAGGCGTTGGATGATGCTTTAGTCACTCCTGATAACCGTCTTAACATTAGGAATTACAATCTTCAACTAATCTTCACACTTAAATCCAAGGAACCTACTCTTCAAGTGGTATTAGATGCTCTCAAACTCACTCCCTTCTTCAAAGCATTTGAGATCACTGCTGATGTACCAGAAATCTACAACTAGAGAGATAAAGGTCTTAACTAATGTCAATGTTAATCACATGCATCAAACATGGATATCATTTGCTGCAATCATCAATAAGTGTCTAAGTGGAAAAACTACTGCATTGGAAAGTCTTCGCTTGTCACGTGCTCAAATCCTTTGGGGAATGTATCATAACAAGCATGTTGATTATGTCTACCTACTTTGGGAAGACTTGGTGTATCAAGTGGAGAACAAAAACTCAAAGAAGAACAATGACATATATTATCCACATTTCACCAAAGTCATTGTAGACTACTTCATGACAAAAGATCCGTCAATTCCAAGGAGAAACAAGAAGTTTTGGCACACTGCCAGGGATGACTCCATGTTCACCACAATAAGAGTTATCACTAAGCATCAAGACACACAATTATATGGTGCAATTCTCCCTCGGCATTTAAAAAACCAATACATGATTGAGTCAGAAGCCTACAAGACTTACTACGCGTATGCCACTGGTGAGAAAACTTAAAAACCTAAGTACGTCAAGAAGAAAGCTCATTCTGATACAACTCCTAAGAAGAAGATCAGTTATTGCATCTCTATCTAATGTTTAAAGGATGTTTAAGTACCATTTGTAAGTGATATAGGCAAGCTATGTCACATCATGTGACTTTTATATAAAATAATATATAATAATTATACTTTTTATTGGTTTTCCAGCAACAATAAAATATAAAAAATTATCATTAATTAATATCATATATTGTATCTCTATCTGATGTTGTAAGAATTTTTAATTACAAGTTCTAAATGTTATAGAGCAAACCATTTCACGTCATGTGAATTTTTTATTTAATAATTATTGAAAATCATACTTTTTTACTATTTTTACATTAGCAATTAGATATAAAAAAAATTGTTATTAATAAATATCTGATACCGTATCTTTATATGATGTTTAATTATAAGTTTTAAGTGATATATAGCACACTATGTCACATCATATGACTTATATATATTTAATAATAAGTTAAAATCATACTTTTTTACTTGTCTTGTAAGTATAATTTAATTATAAAAAAATAACATTAGTAAATATCAGATATTGTATCTCTATATAATGTTTTAAGAATATTAGGTTACAAGTTCTAAATGATATAAATCAAATTATCTTAGGTCATGTGATTTTATATTTACTAATAAGTGAAAATCATACTTTCTACTAGTTTTTCTAGTACCAATTAAATATAAAAGCAATTAAATAAAAAAAATTACTAGTAGTTAACATAAGATAATGCATATCTCTTAAATGTGTTAACAATGTTTATTTATTAGTTCTAAGTGATATAGAGCAAACTATGTCACATCATGTGACTTTTATACCTAATAATTAGTGAAAATCATACTTTTTACTGGTTTTTCAGTAGAAATTAAATAAAAAATTTAGGTAACTAATATCAGATATTGTATCTTTATCAGATATTTTTTGGATATTTAAATATAGGTTGTAAGTGATATAGAGCAAATAGCTCATGTGAATTTATATTTAATAATAAAGATTAAAGTCATAACCTTGACTGGTTTTTCTAGTACTAATTCAACATAAAAATACATGTAATTAATATCAGATATTGCATCTCTATCTAATGTTTAAAGGATCTTTAAGTACAAGTTGTAAGTACTGATAGTGCATAGCATTCACATCATGTGACTTTTATATAAAATAATATGTAATCATTATACTTTTTACTGGTTTTCCAGCAGCAATAAAATATAAAAAATTATCAATAATTAATATCATATATTGTATCTCTATCTGATGCTGTAAGAATTTTTAATTATAAGTTCTAAATGTTATAGACAAACATTTTTCACGTCATGGTATTTTTTATTTATTAATTATTGAAAACATACTTTTTTTAAACTATATTTTCCATAGCAATTAGATATAAAAAATTGTTAATAATAAAATATCTTATACCGTATCTTTATATGATGTTTAGCGACGTTTAATTATAAGTTTTAAGTGGAAAAATACAACACCATCTAATTTACATCATATGTCCTTATAATATATTTAAATAAAAAGTAATATCTTTTTTACTTGCCTTTAAGTATAAATTTAAATATAAAAAATTAACATTAGTAAAATATGAGATATAGTATATCTATTATAATTTTAATAATATTTGGTTACAAGTTCTAAATGATATAAATCAAATTATCTCAGGTCATGCGATTTTATATTTACTAATAATTGAAAATCATACTTTCTACTAGTTTTTCCAGTAGCAATTAAATATAAAAGCAATTAAATATAAAAAAGTTACTAGTAGTTAACATAAGATAATGTATATCTCTTAAATGTGTTAACAATGTTTATTTATTAGTTCTAAGTGATATAGAGCAAACTATGTCACATCATGTGACTTTTATACCTAATAATTAGTGAAAATTATACTTTTTACTAGTTTTTCAGTAGAAATTAAATATAAAAAAATTATAGGTAATTAATATCAGATATTGTATCTTTATCAAATATTTTTTGGATATTTAAATATAGGTTGTAAGTGATATAGAGCAAAGTAATATAGCTCATGTGACTTTTATATTTAATAATAAGTGAAAATCATACCTTTCACTGGTTTTCTAGTAGCAATTAAACATAAAAAATTATCAGTAAGTAATATCAGATATTGCATATATATCTAATGTTTAAAGTATCTTTACATACCAGTTGTAAGTGATATAGGGTAAGCTATGTCACATCATGTGACTTTTATAGAAAATAATATGTAATAATTATACTTTTTACTAGTTTTCCAACAACAATAAAATATAAAAAATTATCAATAATTAATATCATATATTATATCTTTATCTGATGTTATAAGAATTTTTAATTACAATATCTAAATGTTATAGAGCAAAATATTTCACATCATGTGAATTTTTTATTTTAAAATTATTGAAAATCATACTTTTTTACTATTTTTTCCATTAGCAAATAGATATAAAAAATTGTTAATAATAAATATCAGATACCGTATCTTTATATGATGTTTAAGGATGTTTAATTATAAGTTATAAGTGATATATAGAACACAATGTCACATCATATGTCACATCATATGACTTATATATATATTTAATAATCAGTTAAAATGATACTTTTTTACTTGTCTTTTAAGTATAATTTAAATATAAAAAATAACATTAGTAAATATCGGATATGGTATCTCAATATAATGATGTTAAGAATATTTGGTTACAAGTTCTAAATGATATAAATCAAATTATCTCAGGTCATGTGATTTTATATTTACTAATAAGTGAAAATCATACTTTCTACTAGTTTTTTCAGTAACAATTAAATATAAAAGCAATTACATATAAAAAATTACTAGTAGTAAACATAAGATAATGTATATCTCTTAATTGTGTTAACAATGTTTATTTATTTCTTCTAAGTGATATAGAGCAAACTATGTCACATCATGTGACTTTTATACCTAATAACTAGTGAAAATCATAATTTTTACTAGTTTTTTAGTAGATATTAAATATAAAAAAATTATAGATAATTAATATCAGATATTGTATCTTTATCAGATATTTTTTGGATATTTAAATATAGGTTGTAAGTGATATAGAGCAAAGTAATATAGCTCATGTGACTTTTATATTTAATAATAAGAGAAAATCATACCTTTCACTGGTTTTCTAGTATCAATTAAACATAAAACATTATCAGCAATTAATATCCGATATTGCATCTATATCTAATGTTTAAAGGATCTTTACATACCAGTTATAAGTGATATAGGGCAAGCTATGTCACATCATGTGACATTTATATAAAATAATATGTAATAATTATACTTTTTACTAGTTTTCCAGCAGCAATAAAATATAAAAAATTATCAATAATTAATATGTATTGTTACATCTTCTATTGATTGGTATGAATTTTTAATTACAAGTTCTAAATGTTATAGAGAAAAATATTTCATATCATGTGAATTTTTTATTTAATAATTATTGAAAATCATACTTTTTTAATATTTATTCCATTAGCAATTAGATATAAAAAATTGTTAATTATAATTATCTGATACCGTATCTTTATATGATGTTTAAGGATGTTTAATTATAAGTTATAAGTGATATATAGCACACAATGTCATATCATATTACTTATATATTTAATAATAAGTTAAAATCATAATTTTTACTCGTCTTTTAAGTATAATTTAAATACAAAATAATAAAATTAGTAAATATGAGATATTGTATTCCTGTATAATGTTTTTAGAATATTTGGTTACAAGTTCTAAATGATATAAATCAAATTATTTTAGGTCATGCGATTTTATATTTACTAATAAGTAAAAATTATACTTTCTACTAGTTTTTCCTATAGCAATTAAATATAAAAAAGTTACTAGTAGTTAACATAAGATAATGTATATTTCTTAAATGTGTTAACAATGTTTATTTATTTGTTATAAGTGATATAGAGCAAACTATGTCACATCATGTGACTTTTATACCTAATAATTAGTGAAAATCATACTTTTTAATTGTTTTTCCATAGACATTAAATATAAAAAAATTATAGGTAATTAATATTAGATATTGTATCTTTATCAAATATTGTTTGGATATTTAAATATAGGTTATAAGTGATATAGAGCAAAGTAATATAACTCATGTGACTTTTATATTTAATAATAAGTGAAAATCATACCTTTCACTGGTTTTCTAATAGCAATTAAACATAAAAAAATTATCAGTAATTAATATCAGATATTGCATCTCTATCTAATGTTTAAAGGACCTTTAAGTACCAGTTGTAAGTGATATAGGACAAGCTATGTCACATAATGTGACTTTTATATAGAATAATATGTAGTAATTATACTTTTTAATGGTTTTCAAGCAACAATAAAATATAAAAAATTATCAAAAATAAATATCATATATTGTACCTCTATATGATGTTGTAAAAAAATTTAATTACATGTTCTAAATGTTATAGAGCAAACTATTTCACGTCATGTGAATTTTTTATTTAATAATTATCGAAAAATCTTACTTTTTTACTACTTTTTTAAATTAGCCAAATAGATATTAAAAACTGTTAATATTACATATCTGATACCGTATCTTTATACTGTGTTTAAGGATGCTTTATTTTAAGTTGTAAGTGCCAGAATATAAACACACTATGTCACATCATATGACTTATATATATTTAATAATAAGTTAAAATGATACTTTTTACTTGTCTTTTAGGTATAATTTAAATATAAAAAATAACATTAGTAAATATCAGATATTGTATCTCTATATAATGATGTTAAGAATATTTGGTTACAAGTTCTAAATGATATAAATCAAATTATCTCAGGTCATGTGATTTTATATTTACTAATAAGTGAAAATCATACTTTCTACTAGTTTTTTCAGTAGCAATTAAATATAAAAGCAATTAAATATAAAAAAGTTACTAGTAGTTAACATAAGATAATGTATATTTCTTAAATGTGTTAACAATGTTTATTTATTAGTTATAAGTGATATAGAGCAAACTATGTCACATCATGTGACTTTTATACCTAATAATTAGTGAAAATCATACTTTTTACTTGTTTTTCAATAGACATTAAATATAAAAAATTATAGGTAATTAATATTAGATATTGTATCTTTATCAAATATTGTTTGGATATTTAAATATAGGTTATAAGTGATATAGTAGCAAGGTTTTTTTTTTTTTCTTTTATATAATCATTGTGACTTTTTATATTTAATAATAAGTGAAAATCATACCTTTCACTGGTTTTCTAATAGCAATTAAACATAAAAAATTATCAGTAATTAATATCAGATATTGCATCTCTATCTAATGTTTAAAGGACCTTTAAGTACCAGTTGTAAGTGATATAGGACAAGCTATGTCACATAATGTGACTTTTATATAGAATAATATGTAGTAATTATACTTTTTAATGGTTTTCAAGCAACAATAAAATATAAAAAATTATCAATAATTAATATCATATATTGTACCTCTATATGATGTTGTAATAATTTTTAATTACAAGTTTTAAATGTTATAGAGAAAATTATTTTACGTCATGCGAATTTTTTAATTAATAATTATTGAAAATCATACTTTTTTACTATTTGTTTATTTATTAGTTCTAAGTGATATAGAGCAAACGATGTCGCATCATGTGACTTTTATACATAATAATTAGTGAAAATCATAACTTTTACTCGTTTTTCAGTAGAAATTAAATATAAAAAAATTATAGGTAATTAATATCAGATATTGTATCTTTATCAGATTTTTTTTGGATATTTAAATATAGATTGTAAGTGATATAGAGCAAAGTAATATAGATCATGTAACTTTTATATTTAATAATAAGTGAAAATCATACTTTTAACTGGTTTTCTAGTAGCAATTAAACATAAAAAATTATCAGCAATTACTATCAGATATTGCATCTTTATCTAATGTTTAAAGGATGTTTAAGTACCTATTGTAAGTGATATAGGGCAATTTAAGTCATATCATGTGACGTTTATATAAAATAATATGTAATAATTATACTTTTTACTGCTTTTCCAGCAGCAAAAAAATATAAAAAATTATCAATTATTAATATCATATATTGTATCTCTATCTGATAAGTTCTAAATGTTATAGAGCAAACCATTTCACGTCATGTAAATTTTTTATTTAATAATTATTGAAAATCATACATTTTTATTATTTTTTACATTAGCAATTAGATATAAAAAATTGTTAATAATATATATCTCATACCGTATCTTTATATGATGTTTAAGGATATTTAGTTATAAGTTTTAAGTGATATATAGCACATTATGTCACATCATATGACTTATATATATTTAATTATAAGTTAAAATCATACTTTTTTACTTGTTTTTTAAGTATAATTTAAATATAAAAAAATAACATTAGTAAATATCAGATATTGCATCTCTATATAATGTTTTAAGAATATTTGGTTACAAGTTCTAAATGATATAAATCAAATTTTCTCTGGTCTTGTGATTTTATATTTACTAATAAGTGAAATCATACTTTCTACTAGTTTTTCGAGTAGCAATTAAATATAAAAGCAATTAAATATAAAAAATTACTTGTAGTTAACATAAGATAATGTATATCTCTTAAATGTGTTAACAATGTTTATTTATTAGTTCTATGTGATATAGAGCAAACTATGTCACATCATGTGACGTTTATACCTAATAATTTGTGAAAATCATACTTTTTACTGCTTTTTCAGTAGAAATTAAATAAATAAAAAATTAGGTAACTAATATCAGATATTGTATCTTTATCAGATATTTTTTAGATATTTAAATATAGGTTGTAAGTGATATAGAGCAAATAGCTTATGTGACTTTTAAATTTAATAATAAGTGAAAGTCATACCTTTGACTGGTTTTCTAGTAGCAATTAAACATAAAAAATTATTAGTAATAAATATCAGATATTGCATCTCTATCTAATGTTTAAAGGATCTTTAAGTACAAGTTGTAAGTGATATAAGGCAAGCTATGTCACATCATGTGACTTTTATATAAAATAATTATACTTTTTACTGGTTTTCCGGCAAAAATAAAATATAAAAAATTATCAATAATTAATATCATATATTGTATCTCTATCTGATGCTGTAATAATTTTTAATTACAAGTTCTAAATGTTATAGAGCAAACTATTTCACGTCATGTGAATTTTTTATTCAATAATTATTGAAAATCATACTTTTTTACTATTTTTTCCATTAGCAATTAAATATAAAAAAATATTAATAATAAATATCTGATATCGTATCTTTATATGATGTTTAAGGATATATAATTATAAGTTGTAAGTGATATATAACACACTAGGTCACATCATATGACTTGTATATATTTACTAATAAGTTAAAATCATAATTTTCTACTTGTCTTTAACGTATAATTTAAATATAAAAAAATAACATTAGTACATATCAGATCTTGTATTTTATATAACGTTTTAAAAATATTTGGTTACAAGATCTAAATGATATAAATCAAATTATCTTAGGTCATGTGATTATATATTTACTAATAAGTGAAAATCATACTTTCTACTAGTTTTTCCAGTAGCAATTAAATATAAAAGCAATTAAATATAAAAAAATTACTAGTAGTTAACATAAGATAATGAATATCTCTTAAACGTGTTAACAATGTTTATTTATTAGTTCTAAGTGATATAGAGCAAACTATGTCACATCATGTGACTTTTATACCCCATAATTAGTTTAAATCATACTTTTTACTGGTTTTTTAGTCGAAATTAAATATAAAAAATTATAGGTAATTAATATCAGATATTGTATCTTTATTAGATATTTTTTGGATAACTAAATATAGGTTGTAAGTGAAATAGAGCAAAGTAATATAGCTCATGTGAATTTTTTATTACAAGTTCTAAATGTTATAGAGCAAACTATTTCACGTCATGTGAATTTTTTATTTACTAATTATTGAAAATCATATTTTTTTACTATTTTTTCCATTAGCAATTAGATATAAAAAAATTGTTAATAATAAATATATGATACCGTATCTTTATATGATGTTTAAAGATGTTTAATTATAAGTTATAAGTGATATGTAGCACACTATGTCACATCATATGACATATATATTTAATGATAAGTTAAAATCATACGTTTTTACTTTTCTTTTAAGTATAATTTAAATATAAAAAAATAACATTAGTAAATATCAGATATTGTATCTCTATATAATGATATTAAGAATATTTGGTTACAAGTTCTAAATGATATAAATCAAATTATCTCTGGTCATGTGATTTTATATTTACTAATAAGTGAAAATCGTACTTTCTACTAGTTTTTTCAGTAGCAATTAAATATAAAAGTAATTAAATATAAAAAAATTACTAGTAGTAAACATAAGATAATGTATATCTCTTAAATTTGTTAACAATGTTTATTTATTTGTTCTAAGTGATATAGATCAAACTATGTCAGATCATGTGACTTTTATACCTAACAATTAGTGAAAATCATAATTTTTACTAGTTTTTAGTAGATATTAAATATAAAAAAATTATAGGTAATTAATATCAGATATTGTATCTTTATTATATATTTTTAGAAATTTAAATATAGGTTATAAGTGATATAGAGCAAAGTAATATAGCTCATGTGACTTTTATATTTAATAATAAGTGAAAATCATACCTTTCATTGGTTTTCTAGTAGCAATTACACATTAAAAATTATCAGTAATTAATATCAGATATTGCATCTCTATCTAATGCTTAAAGGATCTTTAAGACCAGTTGTAAGTAATATAGGGCAAGCTATGTCACATCATGCGACTTTTATATAAAATAATATGTAATAATTATACTTTTTACTGGTTTTTCAGCAGTAATAAAGTATAAAAATTATCAATAATTAATGTCATATATTGTATCTCTATCTGATGCTGTAATAATTTTTAATTATAAGTTTTAAATGTTATAGAGCAAAATATTTCACGTAGAAAATCATAATTTAAATAAAATTAGTTTAGAACTTGTAATTAAAAATTCTTACAACATCAGATAGAGATACAATATATGATATTAATTATTGGTTTTTTTTATATTTTATTACTGCTGGAAAACCAGTAAAAAGTATAATTATTACATATTATTTTATATAAAAGCCACATGAGGTGACATAGCTTGCCCTATATCACTTACAACTGGTACGTAAAGATCCTTTAAACATTAGATAGAGATGCAATATCTGATATTAATTACTGATAATTTTGTATGTTTAATTGCTACTAGAAAACTAGTGAAAGGTATAATTTTCACTTATTGTTAAATATGAAAGTCCCATGAGCTATATTACTTTCCTCTATATCACTTACAACATATATTTAAATATTCAAAAAATATTTAATAAAGAAAAAATATTTGATATTAATTACATATTATTTTTTATATTTAATTTCTACTAAAAAGCCAAAAAAAATTATGATTTTCACTAATTATTAGGTATAAAAGTCACATGATGTGACATAGTTTGCTCTATATTACATGGAACTAGTAAATAACATTGTTAAGGCATTTAAAAGATATACATTATCTTATGTAAATTACTAGTAATTTTTTATATTTAATTGCTTTTATATTTAATTGCTACTGGAAAAACCAGTAGACAGTATGATTTTTACTTATTAGTAAATATAAAATCGCATGACGTGAGATAATTTACTTTATATCATTTAGAACTTGCAACCAAATATTCTTAAACCATTATAAAGAGGTACAATATCTGATATTTACTAATGTTATTTTTTTAATATTTAAATTATACTTAAAAGACAAGTAAAAAGTATGATTTTAACTTATTATTAAACACATATAAGTCATATGATGTGACATGGAGTGCTATATATCACTTACAACTTATAATTAAACATCCTTAAACATCATATAAAGATACGGTATCAGATATTTATTATTAATAATTTTTTTATATCTAATTGCTACTGGAAAAAATAGTAAAAAAGTATGATTTTCAATCATTATTAAATAAAAAATGCACATGATGTGAAATAGTTTGCTTTATAACATTTAGAACTTGTAATTAAAAATTTCTTACAGCATCAGATAGAGATACAATATATGACATTAATTATTGTTAATTTTTTATATTTTATTGCTACTGGAAAACAAGTAAAAAGTTCAATTATTACATATTATTTTACATAAAAGTCACATGATGTGACATAACTTGCACTATATCACTTACAACTGGTACCTAAAGATTGTTTAAACATTAGATAGAGATGCAATATCTGATATTAATTACTCATAATTTTGTATGTTTAATTGCTACTAGAAAACTAGTGAAAGGTATAATTTTCACTTATTATTAAATATAAAAGTCACATGAGCTATATTACTTTGCTCTATATTACTTACAACCTATATTTAAAAATTCAAAAAATATCTGATAAATATACAATATTTGATATTAATTACCTATAATTTTTTATATTTAATTTCTACTGAAAAACCAGAAAAAATTATGATTTTCACTAATTATTAGGTATAAAAGTCACGTGCTGTGACATAGTTTGCGCTATATTACATTTAACTAGTAAATAACATTGTTAAGGCATTTAAGAGATATACATTATCTTATATTAACCACTAGTAATTTTTTAATATTTAATTGCTTTTATATTTAATTGCTACTAGAAAAACTAGTAGACAGTATGATTTTTATATTTAGAACTTGCAACCAAATATTCTTAAAACATTATATAGAGATACAATATCTGATATTTACTATTGTTATTTTTTTATATTTAAATTATACTTAAAAGACAAGTAAAAAGTATGAATTTAACTTACTATTAAATATATATAAGTCATATGATGTGACATAGTGTGCCACATATCATTTACAACTTATAATTAAACATCCTTAAACATCATATAAAGATACGGTCTAAGATATTTATTATTTACATTTTTTATATCTAATTGCTAATGGAAAAAATAGTAAAAAAGTATGATTTTCAATCATTATTAAATAAAAAATTCACATGATATGAAATAGTTTGCTTTATAACATTTAGAACTTGTAATTAAAAATTCTTACAGCATCAGATAGAGATACAATATATGATATTAATTATTGATAATTTTTTATATTTTATTGCTGCTGGAAAACCAGTAAAAAGTATAATTATTACATATTATTTTATATAAAAGTCACATGAGGTGACATAGCTTGCCCTATATCACTTACAACTGGTACGTAAAGATCCTTTAAACATTAGATAGAGATGCAATATCTGATATTAATTACTGATAATTTTGTATGTTTAATTGCTACTAGAAAACTAGTGAAAGGTATAATTTTCACTTATTGTTAAATATAAAAGTCACATGAGCTATATTACTTTGCTCTATATCACTTACAACATATATTTAAATATTCAAAAAATATCTGATAAAGATAAAATATCTGATATTAATTACATATAATTTTTTATATTTAATTTCGACTAAAAACCAGTAAAAATTATGATTTTCAATAAATATTAGGTATAAAAGTCACATGATATGACGTAGTTTGCTCTTTATTACATGGAACTAGTAAATAACATTGTTAAGGCATTTAAGAGATATACATTATCTTATGTTAATTACTAGTAATTTTTTATATTTAATTGCTTTTATATTTAATTGCTACTGGAAAAACTAGTAGACAGTATGATTTTTACTTATTAGTAAATATAAAATCGCATGACGTGAGATAATTTGATTTATATCATTTACAACTTGTAACCAAATATTCTTAAAACATTATATAGAGGTACAATATCTGATATTTACTAATGTTATTTTTTTATATTTAAATTATACTTAAAAGTCAAGTAAAAAAGTATGATTTTAACTTATTATTAAATATATATAAGTCATATGATGTGACATAGTGTGCCACATATCATTTACAACTTATAATTAAAAATCCTTAAACATCATATAAAGAAACGGTATAAGATATTTATTATTTACATTTTTTTTATATCTAATTGCTAATGGAAAAAATAGTAAAAAAGTATGATTTTCAATCATTATTAAATAAAAAATTCACATGAAATGAAATAGTTTGCTTTATAACATTTAGAACTTGTAATTAAAAATTCTTACAGCATCAGATAGAGATACAATATATGATATTAATTATTGATAATTTTTTATATTTTATTGCTGCTGGAAAACCAGTAAAAAGTATAATTATTACATATTATTTTATATAAAAGTCACATGATATGACATAGCTTGCCCTATATCACTTACAACTGGTACTTAAACATTCGTTAAACATTAGATAGAGATGCAATATCTGATCATCTTCTTAGGAGTTGTATCAGAATCAGCTTTCTTCTTCACGTACTTAGGTTTTGGAGTTTTCTCACCAGTGGCATACGCGTAGTAAGTCTTGTAAGCTTCTGACTCAATCATGTCTTGGTTTGTTAAATGCCAAGGGAGAATTACACCATATATTTGTGTGTCTTGATATTTAGAGATAACTCTTATTGTGGTGAACATGGAGTCATCCCTGGTAGTGTGCCAAAACATCTTGTTTCTCCTTAGAATTGATGGATCTTTTGTCATGAAGTAGTCTACAATGACTTTGGTGAAACGTGGATAATACATGTCATTGTTCTTCTTTGAGTTTTTGTTCTCCACTTGATACACCAAGTCTTCCCAAAGTAGGTAGACATAATCAACATGCTTGTTATGATACATGCCCCAAAGGATTTGTACACGTGACGAGCGAAGACTTTCCAATGCAGTAGTTTTTCCACTTAGACACTTATTGATGATTGCAGCAAGTGATATCCATAGTTGATGCATGTGATTAACATTGACATCAGTTAAGACCTTTATCTCTCCAGTATGGCCAAGATCTCTAATAAACAAGAGAATTTCCTCTTTAAATAGAGGATCTTCAAATTTCTGGCCTAGGAGTTTAGGGAAAATCTAGAGTGATCTCAAATGCTTTAAAGAAGGGATTGAGTTTGAGAGCATTCAATACCACTTGAAGAGTAGGTTCCTTGGATTTAAGTGTGAAGATTAGTCGAAGATTGCAATTCCTAATGTTAAGACGGTTATTAGGAGTAACTAGAGCATCAAACAACGCCTTTTGCCGAGCTTATGTGGTATCCATGATTCTGCTAAGATAGGATCAATATAGTTTATGTACAACCAATGATAAGTGCTAAATTGTATACATAAAATACCCAGGATTTTGCCAATAAAAGCCAAATAATGCCAAAAGGATAGAAATTTGTGTGCTTTTGTGTCTATTGTGCAGGATTTGATATGTAAAGACAAAAGGAAGTAAAAACGACCAAAAACCGACAAGAAATGAAGAGACAAGACAAGAGTGAAGAATGGAAGCCAATCTCAAAAGCCGGATTAAGCCCGTGAGTAAGAAAAGTCAAAAGTGGGTCAAGATTATGAAATAACAAAGTCAACTCTTGAAGAAAATGACTTTTCTACCCTTTCAATGAGATGGGAAATTACTAAAGTACCCTTGGGCCTTTCTACACCATTCATATTACAAAAGCCCAAAAATGAGCCCAATACAAAAGCCCATTTCTTGTTTATAAAACCACAAGGGCCGGAATTGACAAGTTTCAAAATCATTTTATACTATACTTTGGAAGAGAAAAATACAAGGGCTACTTTTGCAATTATCCCAAAGATTCAAACAAGACGCGGGTTATAATTTTCCCCTAACCACCTCTAACAACTTTTCCCGCCAAATCCCGAAACTAACCCAACTTCACAAAAATTCCTTCTCCCATTTTCACCTCACCCTACCTCGTATTTTCCCCACCTCCACGTCACTTTGCACACGTGTCATCCTCTAATTGGTTCGAACACATCACCATTCAAGATCAACGGCTTAAATTCAAAAGAGAAAGGATCAAGGGCTGGGATTAACTGAGTTTCTCATCTTCTTATCACTCTCAACTATAAATAGGAAGCTCTTAGTTAGTTTTAGTTAGTAGTTAGTGAGTGTTTTTAATTTTCAGTTTTCTTTGTATTTTTTAGTTCGTGTACTGTTCATCGTTTTCACTTAAGCTTTTAAACTTGCTATTCAGTTGTACTTCCTGTTTTGAATCTTGTACTCTCCTTTAAAAGTAATAAAGTTAGTTTAATTGAGTTTGAGTTTAAGCTTTCATGAAATAAGCTATTTTACATAATAAGCTTGCAATAAGCTAATTTTAGCTTATTGAGTTTTTTCTTGTTCTAAAAGTGTTCTAATATCACTAAAAGCTTTTTAATACTGTTTTTGTCTATTAGTGTTCACAATTGTTCAATTAAGTTCAAATTTGGAAGCATTGAGGAAGAATAAGCTAAATTCATCTTATAGGCAAGGTGCCACATTAGGATTTTGTTTAGAGGTCACTCATTCAGAAAGAGTGACCTATAGTTTTGAGACTACAACAATCTCAGGTTTCACATTCTTAAATTCATTTTAGCATATTCATTTAGCTTAATCAATTAGCTTATTTTTTCATAGCTTAATCAAGCAGCTTATTACTTTGACTAATTATGCTTAATCCTGTTCAATATAGTTTAGTTAGTTTAGATATTAAAATGTCTTTAAGTAATTGTAGTTAGAATTCATTTAGTTCTCATTGCTTTTAATTCTGTCATTATAAGTAGTATAAGCTAGCTGATAAACTAGCTTATTCCTATTAATAAGCTGTAGGTTTTTAGTGTTACAATAGCTTAATTAGGTGAGTGAAAAAAGTCTGAGTAGATATAAGGATTTAGAAGTTTTAGCTTTAAAATAGATTTTAAATAAAAATTAGTTTAGACAGTTAGACTTAAGTAGTGTTTGGATTAAGTAGATTTTGACTCTAAAAGTCAACAATATTCTGTCAAAGCTCTTTACACAGTTGAGTTTATCAAAGTAATCAAGTTCTAAATAGGTTTTAAAGATTAGTTTGTAGATTTTCCAAATTTAGAGCTTAAAAAGTCCTTGCCAGCACCAGGGCAGTTTAATGCTCAAGTAGTTTTAAGATTTTAGTGATTCTTACCATTTTAGAGCTCACATTTGATTAATGTAGGTTTAGATACATATAAGTAGTTTGTTTAAAGAGGTTTTACTTTAAAATTTAGCTTGCACCTAGGTGAATGCCAAGTATATCAGCAACAACAGTTAATACTGTTGTTGCTCATCACTTTTCTAGCCACTCTTTAGCTCTTAAAATTAGGAGTTAGAGTTTAGAATTAAGCTTTTAGTCTATCTTATTTGAACTTGCAAAAGTAGTATAGCAGTACCTTAGATTCCTAGCTTATTCTCTTTTGATTTCTAGTTTCTAGCTGTTATTTCAAGATTCCTTATATCTAGGTTTACTCAATATTAATAGGAGAGCTTATGTGCAAAATTTTAGCTTCTAGGATTTAGTAATAAGCTAGATAGCTTATTAGGTTTAGCTTAATTTTAGTTTAAACTGAATCTTAGTCTTTTTAATAACAAATTTCTTGTTAATCTTGTTAACCCTCAGCTCATTTCTTTTTAGAAATCCCTAGTATACATCTTAAGTTTCATATAGCTTCTTTTGGTTTTCATTTTCATTAAGAAATAAGCAAGAAATAAGTCAAAAACTAGAAAAGATAGCAAATCCTTAGCTTCTGTGACACAGTTTGAAATGCTTATTTTCTAGCTTATTCAGTTGTTAAAAGTTCATAGTGCCTTTGTTAAAGCTGTAGTGTGTAAGCTCAAGTTCAACTTTGTAGTTTTAAGTTTTTGCTTATTCTCATTTTTTAAATAAGCCAAAAATAAGCAAATCGTAGGGTCTGTTTTGTATTTTCTAGATAGTTTAGGGTTGCCCGTTTTCATTAGAGTGTAAATTTCAATCAGTTACCCCGCCTACCCTTTACTTTCTTTCTTTACACTTTCTACCCTGTACTTTTTAGAATAATAAAATAGTTTTAATATTTTTAATTTTAGTTTTAATAAAATTAGGTTTTAGTTTTTAATTGGCAAAATTAAAGTTCAATTGGTTTATAAAATTTGGGCATTTTCATTCCATTAAATTTCTGCACCTTTTTAGTAGATAAAAAGCATTTTTCTTAATTTTTCCAGTTAAAATTGTATTTTCTAGGAATTAAAATAGGTTTTAAGCAATTTCTTTTTCTTAAATAAATCATAGAAAATAGAAAAATAGTTGAAAATTTTTATTTTTTTTGTGATAATTTTCTTTTTCATTCTAGTATTTTTAAAAAATAAAAATATAATTTTAGTGTTAATTTTTAGAAAAAGTTTATTTTTAGTTAATTCATTTTTCTTTAAAAAATCATAAAAAATTCAAAAATAGTTAAAAAATTCTAATTCTTTTTCCTAAAATTTTCTTTTTAAATTTGTGATTTTTAGGTATAAAATTTGTTAAAAGTAGTGCCTTAGATTTTAAATTTCAGTTTTAGCTCACGTTTTTACTTTTCGTGTATTAAAATTTCGTGCTAGTTAATTGTTTTTAGTTTGTGCTATTAAATTCATAGTTTAATCCAAAGTTCAAAAATCCTTTATCATTCTTAACTCGAATCCAAATTATTCCTGAATCTCAATTCACGATTTCGTTGGGACATGACCCGAGAAGAAAATACTTCCCGGTTAAAAATATACGTATTGTGTTTTCTTAAGTGAGATTTTACCTTTTTATTTCTCTTGTTTGAGAAGTAATTAGGAAGAATTGTCACGGGATTTATACTATACCTATATAAATTTGACTAGTGCTTATACACGCAACCAAATTTTGGCGCCGTTGCCGGGGAAGACGTGAACGATTTTTGAGGATATTCGTTGAAGTAGAGTTTTGAAGACCCTTCCTTTGGAAGTTACTTTGCTATTTTTGTCTATATAAAAATACAAAACGTTGGATACTAGTTATCCATCTTAAACCATTCCAATAAACAACAAAACAAATCGTGAGTTACTTGCGAGGTA
>BQNB010073301.1:9937-32162 GCA_026074375.1 Tanacetum coccineum
TCTAATGATGAAGATGATTTGGAGGATCCTTCCAAACAGGGGAGGAAGATATATGAAATTGATCAAGATCCTGGCATTTCATTGGTATAACATGATGCAGCGATTCAGGGGAGGTATGGGTATGATATGGATTTTGACTTTGATTTTGATACTGCTAAGCTAGTTTTTACTGCTGGTGCAGCAGTTACTACTACTAGTGTAGCTGCTGTTAGTACTGCCAGTCCTACAAGAAGAGTTTCTACTGCTGATGACATTACTATGGATGAGACACTGGTGTATATTAGGAAGAGTGCAGCCAAAGACAAAGGTAAAGGTAAAATGGTTGAATATGAAATTATACAGACCAAGACCAAGACAAAGTTGTAGCAAGAACAAGAAAGACTTGGTTTTGAAGCAGTTGTAAGATTGCAAGATGAACTTGAGGAAGAAGAGAGGCAGAGGATTTCCAAGGTACATGAAGCAGCTAGCTCTTTCAATGTTGAAGAATAGGAAGGCATACAAGCTAGAGTTGAAGTTGATGAAGAGTTAGCACAGAGGTTTTTAGCAGAGGAAAGAGAAATGTACATAGAAGCTGAACAAGCAAGAATGCTTGTAGAGCTTATCAATCAGAGAAAAGGTATTTTGCTGCACAAAGAGCTGAAGAAAGGAGGAACAAGCCACCCACATAGGCTTAACAGAGGACCTATATGTCTAATTAATCAAGCACATGGGAGGTTATACACTACAACAGTTGAGAGTTTATTCCTTTTATGAGATCAAGACTTTGTTTGAAACAACAATAAGAAAGGTAAACACTTTTGTTCCAATAGAAAGTGAAGTTGACAGAGCAGTTCCTAAGTTAGCAGCTGGAAGTTTAAAAAGGGATGCAGAAGAAGAACTTGATCAAGAAAGTTCTAAGAGGCAAAAGACTGGTAGAACCAAGAGTTAAAGAAGCTGATGAACTGTCACAAGAAGAACTACAACAAATGATGATAATAGTTCTAGAGCTAGGGATGAATGTTAAATCCTTACAAACTAAGTATCTAATAATTGACTGGGAGATTTACACTGAAGGCACTAGGAGGTACTGGAAGATCATCAGAGTTGGAAATCATACTAAGGTACATCACTTCTTTGATGATATCTTGAAAGCCTTTGACAGGGATGACTTAGTGATGCTATGGAGTCTGGTTAAAGAGAAGTTCAATTCAACAGAACCAACAGATGACAAAGAAAAAGAGATATGGGTTGAGTTGAAGAGATTGTTTGAACCAGATACTGATGATGAGTTATGGAAGCTTCAAAATCATATTCATGATTTAACTTGGAGGCTATATGATTCATGTGGAGTGCATCATGTGTTTACAGAGAAGGGAATAGACATCTACATGCTGGTAGGGAAGGAGTATCCATTATCAAGGGGAACTCTTACATTGATGCTGGTAGCAAAGCTTTTAGTGGATCAAGATAATAATATGTCCAGAGAACTTCTTAAGAAGATATTCATGCAGGTTGAAAAACCAAGAAGATGAAGTGTTTGGAAGAATCCTCTCAGAGAATAAGGTTTAATTCAAGAAACTTGATGATTTAGTGGTAAATCACAAGTTTAAGGGAGGATTGTTGGGAATTAAAAGTCTTCATACTTAGTACTACCAAGCCAAAGAGTTAGTATTGCTCAAGTTACAACTGTCAGTACTAACTAGTTAGTACTACTAGAGTAAGTTAGTACTGCCAGTACTAACTTAAGACTGCTGAATGAAGATTAAGACTACTAAAGAGATAAAGACGTATCAAGTGATTTGTATTGACTTATTCAGTGTATATCTTATAAAACTAGAAAGATACGTATAAGATTAAAATTATAGAAGATTTGTAGTTATCTTGTAAAGGACTCCTTAGTGTATAAAAGGAGATCCTAGGTTATGGTTTTACATACACATTTTTGTTATATAGCTTCAAGGTTGTAAACCCTAGTACTACACAGAGTACTCGTATTATTGATAATAATAATATTAGAGCTTTTTAGTAATATAATTATTTATACAGTTTACTGTTTCATTAAATTTCTTCTAAGTATTTAAGAGTAGATTCCGCATACTCTTTAGTATTCACAAAAGTTTCTACCACAGTTGTTTTTGATTTATCCAAAGTAACTTAATCTTTACAAGCTAAAGAATTGATCTTAAGTTGAGATCAACAGCAGGGTACTATGATAGGTTTTGCACCCTATCCCTAGTGTAGGAACTAACCTTGTTACCGCTTCTATCACTTAATATACTTAAAAAGCACAAGAACTCTTTTAGAGAGGGTTAATGATCTGTATAGGCTATTAGACTAGTTCTTAAGATAGTTAGGATTAATCACTATGATCTGGTTGCCCTACCTTCGTGACTTTCGGGGGATTCAGGATCGCAGGAATTATAGGGCAAACTAAGGATATCTATTCAGGTATATCAATTTTAGAAACCACTAATGAAACCATGGTGTAACATTGCACAGGAAAACATAGTTATAACGGTAGTAATGAAATGGCTAGACTAGCACACCTTTTTCCCTGATTACTTCTATCTCTTTTAATTTTCGAATATTTACTTTCCTATTATTTCATAAAATCAACTTAAAACCATTTTCAAACGTGACAATTCAAATTAAAACTAATTGACACTTAGCTATTAGGACGACCTTAAATTTACCATCTCTACACTACTCACGATCGGGTTCTCTTCCCGTTAGTGCGTTTGTCAGGTGAATTGAGTTTTATAAATTTAAAACTTAAATAAAATATATTTTAAAATAAAATACGCATCAAGTTTTTGGTGCCGCTGTCGGGGAGATAAAAATTAGTAATAATTTGAATCTTTGTATATATTGTATTCTGTTATAAATATATTCTGCCAGTTTTTCTATTAAATTTTCAAATATGGGTGATGATGTAAATATCAGCGCACTCACCATAGAGCAGTACCCGACTTTAATTTAAGATAACAATAGACCGGGCATAGTGAAACCTAAGATTGGCGATGATGTCAAATTCAAGATAAATATCAACTTTATGAGGGAATTAAGACGCAAACTTTTTGCAGGTACTGATGATGAAGATGCATACGAACATGTGCGGAGGGTATTAGAGATCGTAGATCTCTTCCACTTCCCTAGCGTCACTCACGATGTCGTTATGCTTAGAGTATTTCCTATTACCCTCATGGGTGAGCCTTGAGGTGGAAAAAGAGGCTTCCATCAGCAGTGATCAATACTTGGGATCTTTTTGAGAAAGAGTTTATTTGGCAATATTGTTCACCTTTTAAAACTGCCAATAAATTAGAAGAAATTCGCAATTTTAAACAAGAGATAGACGAGACATTGTATCATGCTTGGGAAAGATACAGTGATCTTCTTTACAGATGTCAGCAACATGATCTGAACAGCCAACAGATTGTTCATATCTTCTATACTAGATTAGACATCTCTTCCCACAAAATGCTCGACTCTAGAGGGTTCATTCCCCTAATGACACTAACTCAAACTCTTAAATTAATACAAGTCATGGCAGACCATTCACATAATTGGTATGATGAAACAACCACCAAGGAAAAAATCAACGACAACCCGAATAACATTGATGCCATTCAAGAAAGTTTCAAAGAGGTACATCCAACCAAGGAGTGTCCTCTCAAAAAAGAGGACAAGGCAGTTGAGCAGAGTAAGTATATGAGATCCTTGGCGGAAACCATCATCAAATTATGTAAAGAATCAATTAAAAAGCAGGCTGCGGAAGATGAATGGATTAGGAAGTTCATTGAAAACACGAAATCAAACATAAGGGCACTTAAAACTACGACAAAGATCCTGGAGGGAAAAGCTTATATGTTAACCCAAACAGTCCTCACTAATACAGGAGAAAAATTCAAGGCAAGAACGACAATGGGTAAGGAAAACATGAAGGAGCCGGTTCTTCGTGACTTACCACCTATGACGTTTCTAGAACATTTGAAGGAACAAATGGGTAGCCCTTGCCAAAATTGTGAAACTTTTTGCATGATTGGAAATCCTAAGAAAGTTCATAAAATGAAGGCCCAGGAGGATGAAGGGGACAAGGATGCCAGTTGGGGCATTACAACCAATGATGTAGAAAGGCTTGTAAAACATCTCACACATACCATACACACTTTACCCAACCTTAAATCAGTAGTGCAACCATATATGCCACTAGGACCGGTCCATGATAAGGAGAAAATTATAAGGGAAGAGGAACATGATTATGATATTCCTCAACGTGATGGCGTGGTGCAACCTTTGACCCCTCAGACAATTCACATCACACCACCCGATGACGATTATGTAGCACCGGCTACTAATATTATTTTGGACAAGCAATTGAATGAATTCGAGGAGGAGTTCTCTGATATTAACAGGGTTGCCGAAAAGGCAAATGATAAGGAGCTCTCAGATGTAAAGACATATGATTGTAAGACCTTCATTTAAAAATTACTATACTAAGTGAGCCAATCATCACGTGAAACCGGTATGAAATCCCATCAGCGGTATGATTCTAATTTATCATCTCCCTACCTAGTAACAAATTTACACCATCATGGTGTTCACTGCTACTCACACTCACACTTGATTTCATGTAAGGGGAGGAACACTCTGTTACTTGGCAAATAAGGATAGAGTCAAGCTTGTGACTTAAACAAAAACAAGCGCTTTGTGAGAGGCACCCCATGCCTATCTTTTTACGTTTCATTTCTGCATATTAGTTGGTTTGTATGTTTTTCACTTGTTTTTGCAGTTAGGAGGCAAATTTCGAGACCGTCTTGACCCGTAATTATGTGGTAACAATGCTGATATAGTAGCAGTTACGATGTAACATTTATGGTTACGTCGTAACCTCTTTAATTACAGCGTAAACTCTCTCATGGTTATGCCATAAATTAGTAAACCAAAATTTTTAATTATCACATGATTACGGCGTAACCACCAAGGTTACGCCGTAACCTTCTTCTGAAAAACCTTAAAATTAAGTTTTAAAGCATCGCAAAACCTTGTATATCTAAATTAACTTTATGGGTATGTCTCTAGAAACCCTCACGAGACTTCACTCGTCCACTTGGTCCACCAAGTGGTTTAAAAGGCTTGTTGCATATGCTAAATGCAACCGTAATTTCTACAAAAGTAAGTTAGATTTGTATTCCTTGTATATTTATCATTGAACGATTTTATGCTATTAGTTTGTGATGAGTAATTTCTTTTAAATAAAAACTACGTAAGGTTTTACATTTATAAAACCCTAACTACCTAGACTATTCCTACTCACTAAAGAGCAGTGTACCCTATCGTGTATAGTGTAGTGATTGGTAAGTACGGGTGTCGACCCAAAGAACGGTTTGTGTCTATTATTCTACCTAAGAAAGCAGGAAAGAAAACAGGTTTGAGTTGTTTAAGATTATTGTGGAGATGTTTTGGTGGTAAGCCTTCTTGTCGAAAAGGGAATTGGTATAGTGGTGGACAACTAGAAAGGAAGAACACATTTAATTATGATGATCTCTAGTGCAATGTCCGGTCGCAATCTTATAGCCACTTATCTTATGAGATGCACTTAATCCTAAATAGGTGGTCTCCTTATTAGCTTGCACTCCTTATCCGAGTATCAATGTTAAGGGGTCATGGGTCGACCACCAATGAATATTGGTCATTTTATTGGAGAGACCTCAACTTAATACTTGTTCAGAGCACAAGGATCACTTAAACGCACTACTAAAATAATAAAGAAAGCGATAAAACAACAAGATCATAACTTAATATATCAAAAGATAATTAAATAATTAAATGTCAAGAACAAATAATAAAGCTCAATTAATAACATAGAAACAATAAATTAAACCGCATGATTTGCTCAATCAAAATAATATGGGTAATTATATTTGACTAAAATAAATTGAAGTATGATTACAAACTGTGCTGAATTAATGCTCTCGATCTCCTAATTGAACGCCATGGCAAACCTCGAAGGGTTTGCCCTACTGATGTGTGTTTTCCAAGCTTTAAATTTATAATAACTAAAAATACCGATTTTTACTAAAAACACAACACTCGAGAAGTATACCCGTTTGTGTATAGTATAACTTTAGGTAAGTCCAGGTCGTTCCAAGGGAATTGAAGTTTTCATAGATTGTAGTTAAGGTGCTGAGGTTAATAAGATTGTCACAGATCAAATTAACTAAATTTTGCATATATCAGATATTATAATGAAAGCAATTAAAAGATGATTCAATCAAATGATTAAGGTGTGTTTGTTTAGGCAATGATCACTTAGATAATGATGTGTTTGAAATAGTGTTTATAAGTTTAGAAAATAGAGTTATCATAAGTTATAAATCCTTTCGGCCTTTAAATATAACTAGTGATTATATCGATTAATAACAATAAATCCTTTCGGCCTTTATAAGTTATTATAATCAATATATTATATGGATTGATAGAACACAAGTATAAAGAAACCTTTCAGCCTATTTTCTTATATAAAATATGTTTTACCAATTCAATAAACTCATATCCAAACACTACATATCAAAGATCACATATTGCCCAAACAAACATAAACATACTACTCCATAATCAAAGAGATGAAGATCCTAACAATAATATAAATTCTAGAAAACTTCATATTAAAAGAGTTATAGAAATTATACCAACGTTTACTAGATTAAAGAAGGCGATTACAAGTTTTCCCAATCGAAAACTATTATCAATGACCCAAGATATCTATTACAATCGACCCGAACCCTTAAGGTGCTGTCACCACACTTGTAGATTCGTGATTATATGGTGAGGATTGATGAGAGAAATGTTGTGGAGGTGTGTATAAAATGAGGGAGCCAAGGCCTCTTTTTATAGGCTAGATATAACTTGGGGACCAAGTTGGGGATGTATGTGGATGGATTAAGGTCCAGATTCGCGAATTAATTGCATCTCCATAAAGTATGTTGTACTCATTTGTAAAACCGGATGCTTTAGTAATATTTCATCTTATGAACATTTTTCTAAGTTGTAGATAATTGAATTCTCTTTCCGTTCTTTGGTTTCTTGGATCTTTCTCTTGTAAATTGTATGTGTGATGATATGATAAGAGATATTTCATCCAAAGGATAATAGGGAAGGTATTTATAAGCTAGAGATAACTTGGGGACCAAGTTGGGGACGTATGTGGATGGATTAAGGTCCAGATTCGCAAATTAATTGCATCTCCATAAAGTATGTTGTACTAATTTGTAAAACCGGCTGCTTTAGTAATATTTCAGCTTGTGAAAGTTTTTCTAAGTTGTAGATAATTTAATTCTCTTTCCGTGGCCGCTTGAATCAACTCAATCCGAGTTCGTATGACCGAGTTATGACCAAAACAATGAACAGGTGTCGGGAGATCTTTAACTTTACTTATTTCTTCGTTTAGGCTTCAAATCTTAGTGTTTTCTTCCGTTCACTTCCATGACATGTACCTAGAACACATAATAGCAAATATACTTGATTAAGTACCAAAAGTTCACGAGAAATGATAAAATAAATACAAATAACGCCGCCGAAAACATGTATAATTTAGGCGTTATCACCTATACATCGTTGCGTACTACACCTTTTCTTCTTTTCTTACTTTGCGGCTAAACGCACCATAATGTGATCAATGAATAAATATATCATTCGCATTATATATTTATACTAAATAGATAATTTGGGCTTTGCACATTAGTCCCTCATCTTTCTTGACTAATCTACCAAACTTGTCAAGATGTTAGCACATTAAGTTCCTGGATGAGTCATACTTTACGGCTTAAGGGCATCGACCACGTTACGTCGTAAATCTTCGGACGTGGCTTTCCATTATATAGCGTAAAAATATGTTACGTCACAATTAAATCCAAACGGTAGCCGTAACACTTAGTCAACAAAAATATCTTTTCCATAATAATATTTTACGGCGTAATTCCTGAGGGACGTTACGCCGTAATGCCTCATCAGCACCAAATCATCGTAATTAATAAATGATTACGATGTAACTCCTGTGGGATGTTACGCCGTAATGTCTTCTAAGCATCAATCATGATATCATTAGTCTTTAAAAATATAGTACCCCTACTAAATATTATAGAAGTGGTACTATTCTTCACTTTGGCACAAGGTCACATCCTGGGGAAATATAGTAGCCATCCTGTGAATTTAGTACCTCAACTAAATAAATTAGTATTGGTACTATTTTTAGCCATATTTGGCCTTTTTTGTTTGAATGCCTCTAATTACCTGAATTCATAAAATAAACGAATTAAGTATCGAATTCATATAAAATTGATATAAAGCAAGTCAATAGACGCGGAAATTTGATATGAAAAAGTATTAAATATTTTATGTTATCACATATCCCCCCACTTGACTTCTACTTACCCTCAAGTAGAACCTTATAAATAATTCCGTAAAACGGATAATCTCCCTGGGTATAGGAAGATATGAAATTTATAAATTACTTTTGAGATAATTCTAAACGAGCACCATACGCTAAAGGGAAAAACGAATCACACTCATGCTTCATAATCTATGTGTTTTAATTTTGGTAAGACGCTCAAACTGCTCAGGTACATGGCGAGTATCTCTATCTTAAGCTTGGCAAGGATACTTATTTCAACCATAGATTCTAGATGCTACTGAATTAAAAAGGTAAATTGGTAAATTGGGTTTTTTTTTAAAGGCTTAAAGGGTTTTGACAATGACGGCAATCTTTCCCAAAATGTACCATACGACGAGGTGGCTGAAATAAGCATTACATGGCTTTAACGACGGAAGTTGACATGCGGGTTTAATCTCATCTCATTCAGTTTTACCACAGGGTTAGGACGTTAGGACGAAAGAATGATATAGGGTATGGATCTTTTAGCTTTACCAAAAGTAATAAATTTACAGTGGTTGAAATCTACCATACATGGTCGTTATCTACGGAATCAGACAAGGCCACGACTTGATCACATCTCATTCCAGTAAAACCTAAGTTTTAGTGATTAGGAAAATGGAGTAAATTGTTGTTTAAATAATAATTTACAAAACAAAAATGTTTCCTAAGTCAATTCTCTCTGTACTGGTAACATTCAAATCCCATACGGTATAAAAAGAGGGTCAAAAGTTAAAGGGGTCTTAATAACACACGAGTTAATGCGTATGAAATATAATGTATTGCCTCATAATATCCATAACTTAGGCAAGAAAGTCACATTAACTCGGTCTTCATCATCAATGAACAAAAATTATATGCTAAATTTTTTTAAAAAAAATTTGGGCCATTTTATGCATCATAATTTCACCAAATATTATTTCTATCTCATTCCCCCCACTTGTGATGTACAATGCCCTATTGTAACATATAGGACTTATAATGGAAAGGATAGATAAACAAAGTTACAGGTTTATAAGATTACCGTTTATATCGACAGATCATTTGGCCAGTGAGACCAAAGGCGGAAATACTGCTACAATACGACATATGAGCTGATTTATAATGATGATCAGCTGTAACAAACTACACTTGCTTGCATCCTTTTAATTCTATTTTTTTCTTTTCTTTTTTTTGATGCAAGACAAGGATACAAATGAATCACGATACAGACACATATACATGAGAATCCCCCACTTAGGATCAACTATCTTTAAAACCCGTCTTTTCTTCAAATACCCTTTATTCTAACCCTCAACTTCCATCTAGTGAACCAAATTAACCAACAACTCCCGTCATGGACTAAGAATTACAGGGATAGGTTAGGCGATAGTCTTTTAACGGAAACAACATATATTAGGTTACAAATGAAAGGAAAGGCTCAGCAGGTTGTACTAGGGGTATCTTGCACTAAAGATGAGTGCAACAAAGGGTTTAACAGGGGGATTGACTAATCAATGTGAAAAGTCAATATACACAAACATAACATGGATGGGCTATTTGGGGTTAATCCTAAAATTTGCCTTTTATCACAGCTACACCGATTACACTAGGTGCAATGCTCATTATGGTGGTCTCGAAAAGATATACCGTGCCAAGTTCTAAAGTCTACTACGGCCAATGACACACTCATTTTTATTGGATTTATGTCTAACAGGAAAACGAAAAGGCTTATCCTCACACAATTTTGAATGATTAATGGTTGGTGTGTTAGAGAGTTTTAACTAGTTAAGTAATGAAAAAACATGTCAAAATTTTATTAATGAAACATTTTTCAAAATAAATAGAAAAATAAAGGTATGTATAATCAAATGGGTGTTTATTTCTAAATCTATTCCCATACGTGAGTCAATCTTAAGTTATATAAATTTGAAAAAATAGGAAGGGTATAGAAATGGTAAGGATTACTCTCCTGGATTTGTCGGTGATATGAAGAGACATCTGCTCTAAGCAATGCTCAAGTCTGCTTCCTGGAATCAACTATCCATCATCAAAGGCAACTAGTCATCATCTATTTATAATAATGCATCCGATAGACAGGTTTGAGTGCTTTTATAGCTATGATTAGTATCCTTAACTCATCCGTTCATTAATGTATAGTTGCAGGAAGGACAAAATACCAAAAAGCTAAACCTAGATAGAAAAGCATCTAACACAAAATTACTAAATCTATACACAAACCTAACTCACTTTCGTAGCGAATCATGGTTGGCATTTAGCGTCGCAAAAAGCCTTTTTAAACTTGGTGGCCTAAAGTGGGTCGAGTAAAGTCTCGTGAGGGTTTCCAGAGAACATACCCACAAAGTTCATTTACTTGTGCATGGTTTAGAAATGTTTAAAACTTGATTTTTTAGATTTTCAGAAAGAGGTTACAACGTAACCCCGGTGGTTATGCCGTAATTGAGTTGTAATTTTGAAAATTTTAGTTTAGATGTTACGGCGTAAAACCATTGAAAGGTTTTAGTGTTATTTTATGTCGGTTGACGACCGTAACCTTAGGTGTTATGCCGCGACTGCTTCTACAACAGCTATATTTACTCACAATTAGGGTAGTGTCGGGTCTCGATTTTACCCTCCTTGTTGATGAACTGCAAAACAAGGTGAAAAACATACAAACCAACTAAAATGCAGAAATTAAAATGCGCTAAACTAAAAGATAGGTCGGGTTGTCTCCTGAGTAACACTTTTCTTTTGAACCGAGTCTTTAAGTTAGACTTAAGCCTCCATCACAGGCTTATTTGTACATCTCCACACATGTCCAATCTTCATGTCTCCTCAATATGTAAATAATTGCTCATCCTGTAGACTAACAAACCAGTGCATTAAATGTGTAATAAAACTGAGAAAACAGAGGAGCATACATTAATGGCAATTACTTTGATCAAGGAAATAAAATTTTAAGGTATCAAGCAATGCACCAAATATTTTTGGTTTGTTCTCAAACATGGTAACCCTTTATGGCCGCAATACAAGCACACCAAGTCACGTATAATAAGGCTGAATGAATTTTTTTTATATAACTCACACAAACAAACAAGCGCACATAAATAGGAGAAGAATAGAAGATTCAAGCACACACAAGCACAATCAAACACACATATATCAATCAAACAATCAAAAACAACAAAAACCGTTCCCACGGCAACTGGCGCCAAAAATTTAATGTGTAATTTCTTTTAAATAAACACTACGTCAGGTTTTACATTTATAAAACCCTAAACTACTAGACTTATTCCTGCACACATAAAGTGTAGTGTACCCTATTATGTATAGGTAGTGATGGTAAGTTGGGTATCGACTTCAAAGAATAGTTTGTGTTCTAATCGTTAATTGATTTTTATTATTCATAAGAAAGCAGGAAAAGAAAACAGTTTGAGTTGTTTGAGATTTTTGTGGAAGATTGTTTTGGTGTGGTAAGCTTGCTTGTCAAAAAGGAATTGGTATAGTAGGTGGTCAACTAGAACGGAAAGTGCACATTTAAATTACAATGATCTCTAGTGCAATGTACCAGGTCGCGATATTATAGCCACTTATCTTATGTGATACACTTAATCCTTAAAATTGGTGGTCTCCTTATTAGCTTGCACTCCTTATCCGAGTATCAATATTAAGGGGTCATGAGTCGACCACCAATGAATATTGATCATTCTATTGGAGAGACCTCAACTTAATACTTGTTCAGAGCATAAGGATCACTTAAACGCACTACATAAAATAATAAAGAAAGCGATAAAACAATGAGATCATAACTTAATAAATCAAAAGATAATTAAATAATTAAATGCCAAGAACAAATAATAAAGTTTAATTAATAACATAGCAAAAATAAAATTATAATGCCTGATTTGCTCATATCAAATTTATATGGTGTGTTTATATGTTGACCAAAATAAATTGAAGTATGATTACAAACTGTGCTGAATTAATGCTCTCGGTCGCCTAGTTGAATGCCATGACAAACCTCGAAGGGTTTGCCTTATACATCGCTGCGTACTACACCTTTTCTTCTTTTTTACTGTGGGCTAAAACACCAGAATGTGATCAATGAATAAATATATCATTCGCATGATATATTTATACTAAATAGATAATTTGGGCTTTGCACATTAGTCCCTCATATTTCTTGACTATTAACCTAACAAACTTGTCAAGATTTTAGCCCATTTAGTCCCTGGATGAGTCATACTTTACGGCGTAATGACATCGCCTACATTTACACGTAAATCTTTGAGTGGCTTTCCTTATATACCCTTTAAAAATTATGTTTCGACGCAATGAAATCCAAAACTTTTAGCGTTACTTAGTCATACGAAAAATATCTTTTCCATAATAATATTTTATGGCGTAACTCTAGAGGGACGTTACGCCGTAATGCCTCGTCAGCACTAAATCATCGTAATTAATAAATGATTACGGCGTAACTCCTGTGGGACATTACGCCGTAATGTCTTCTAAGCATCCAACATGATATCATTAGTCTTTAAAAATATAGTACCCCTACTAAATATTATAGTAGTGGTTTATTTCTTCCACTTTGGCACCATATGTCAATCCTGGTGGGAATATAGTAGCCATCCTGTGAATTTAGTACCTCAACTAAATAAATTAGTATTGGTACTATTTTTAGCCATATTTGGCCTTTTTTGTTTGAATGCCTCTAATTACCTGAATTCATAAAATAAACGAATTAAGTATCGAATTCATATAAAATTGATATAAAGCAAGTCAATAGACGCGGAAATTTGATATGAAAAAGTATTAAATATTTTATGTTATCACATATCCCCCCACTTGACTTCTACTTACCCTCAAGTAGAACCTTATAAATAATTCTCAAAAAGATATCTCCCTGGTTATCCAGGAAGATATGAATTTAAAAATTACTTATGCTAGAAAATTCTAAACCGAGCACCTTACGAAAAGGAAAAACGAATCACACTCATACTCTCACTAATCTATGTGTTTCAATTTTGGTAAACGCTCAACTGCTCAGTCATGGCGAGTATTCTATCATAAGCTTGGCAAGGATACTAATTTCAACCACTAGATTCTAGATGCAACTGATTAAAAAGGTAAATTGGGTTTTATTTTTAAAGGCTTAAAGGGTTTTGATCATTCAAGCAATCTTTCACCAAAAGTACCATACCAACAAGGTGGCTGAATCACCCATACATGGTCGTAACTACGGAATAGACATGCACGACTTGATCACATCCTCATTCCAGTAAAACCTAAGTTTAGTGATTAGGAAAAAGGAGTAAATTGTTGTTAAATAAAAATTTACAAAACAAATCGTTTCCTAAGTCCACAATCTCTCTGTCACTGGTCGCATTCAAATCCCATAAGGTAAAAACGAGGGTCAAAAGTTAAGGGGTCTTCATAACACACGAGTTAATGCGTATGAAATATAATGTATTGCCTCATAATATCCATAACTTAGGCAAGAAAGTCGCATTAACTCGGTCTTCATCATCAATGAACAAAAATTATATGCTAAATTTTTTTAAAATTTGGGCCAATTTAGCACATAATTTCACCAAATACTTCATTTCTATCTCCCTTCCCCCCACTTGAGATGTACAATGCCCTCATTGTACATATAGACTTATAATGGAAAGGATAGATAAAAATGTTACAGGTTTATAAGAACTACCCGTTTATAAAGACAGAATCATTGCCAGCTGGACAAGGCAGAAATACTGCTACAATACGACATATGAGCTGATTTATAATGATGATCAGCTGTAACAAACTACACTTGCTTGCATCCTTTTAATTCTATTTTTTTCTTTTCTTTTTTTTGATGCAAGACAAGGATACAAATGAATCACGATACAGACACATATACATGAGAATCCCCCACTTAGGATCAACTATCTTTAAAACCCGTCTTTTCTTCAAATACCCTTTATTCTAACCCGCAACTTCCACCAGTGAAACCTAAAATTAACCAGCAACTCCCCGATCATGGACTAAGAAACTACAGGATAGGCTAAGGCGATAGGTGTAACGAAACAACATATATTAGATTACAAAATGAAAGGAAAGGCTCAGCAGGTTGTACTAGGGGTATCTTGCACTAAAGATGAGTGGAACAAAGGGTTTAACAGGGGGATTGACTAATCAATGTGAAAAGTCAATATACACAAACATAACATGGATGGGCTATTTGGGGTTAATCCTAAAATTTGCCTTTTATCACAGCTACACTGATTAAACTAGGTGCAATGCTCATTATGGTGGTCTCGAAAAGATATACCGTGCCAAGTTCTAAAGTCTACTACGGCCAATGACACACTCATTTTTATTGGATTTATGTCTAACAGGAAAACGAAAAGGCTTATCCTCATACAATTGAATTATAAGGTTGGTGTGCTTAGAAAAGTTTTAACTAGTTAAGTAATGAAAAACATGTCAAAATTTTATTAATGAAACATTTTTCAAAATAAACTAGAAAAATAAAGGCAAGTATAATCAAATGGGTGTTTATTTCTAATCTCTTCCCCCTACTTGAGTCAAACTTAAGTATAAATTTGAAAAATAGGAAGGGTTAGAAATGGAAAGGATTACTCCCCAGGATTTGCTCGGTGATATGAAGAGACAACATGCTCTAAGCAATGCTCCAAGTCTGCTTCCTTGATCAACATCCATCATCAAAGGCAACTACTTCATCATCTAATAAAGCATCCGACTAGACAGGTTTGAGATGCTTCCTTACAGCTTGATTAGTATCCTTACACCTCATCCTGTTCATTAACTGTATAGTTGCAGGAAGGACAAATACCAAAAGCATAAACCTAGATAGAAAGCATCATAACACAAAATATACAAAACTATACAAAACCTAACTCACTTTCGTAGGAATCATGGTTGCATTTAGCGTACGCAACAAGCCTTTTAAACCACTTGGTGGCCTAAGTGGACGAGTAAAGTCTCGTGAGGGTTTCCAGAGAACATACCCACAAAGTTCATTTACTTGTGCATGGTTTAGAAATGTTTAAAACTTGATTTTTTAGATTTTCAGAAAGAGGTTACAACGTAACCCCGGTGGTTATGCCGTAATTGAGTTGTAATTTTGAAAATTTTAGTTTAGATGTTACGGCGTAACCATTGAAAGGTTTACGTCGTTATTTATGTGGTTACGACGTAACCTTAGGTGTTATGCCGCGACTGCTTCTACAACAGCTATATTTACCACACAATTACGGGTCGAGTCGGTCTCGATTTTACCCTCCTTGTTGATGAACCTGCAAAAACAAGTGAAAAACATACAAACCAACTAAAATGCAGAAATTAAAATGCGCTAAACTAAAAGATAGGTCGGGTTGTCTCCTGAGTAGCACTTTTCTTTTGAACCGAGTCTTTAAGTTAGACTTAAGCCTCCATCACAGGCTTATTTGTACATCTCCACACATGTCCAATCTTCATGTCTCCTCAACATGTAAATAATTGCTCATCCTGTAGACTAACAAACCAGTGCATTAAATGTGTAATAAAACTGAGAAAACAGAGGATCATACATTAATGGCAATTACTTGACTCAGGAATAAAATTTTAAGGTTCAAGCAATGCCCAAACTATTTTTGGTGTCTCAAACATGGTAACCCTTATGCCGCAACAAGCACTACCAAGTCACGTCATAACTAAGTCTGAAATGAATTTTTTTTATATAACTCACACAAACAAACAAGCGCACATAAATAGGAGAAGAATAGAAGATTCAAGCACACACAAGCACAATCAAACACACATATATCAATCAAACAATCAAAAACAACAAAAACCGTTCCCCGGCAACGGCGCCAAAAATTTAATGTGTAATTTCTTTTAAATAAACACTACGTCAGGTTTTACATTTATAAAACCCTAACTACCTAGACTATTCCTACACACTAAAGAGTAGTGTACCCTATTGTGTATAGTGTAGTGATTGGTAAGTACGGGCATCGACTCAAAGAATAGTTTGTGTCTCTAATCGTCTAATTGATTTTATTATTCGACCTAAGAAAGCAGGAAAGAAAACAGGTTTGAGTTGTTTGAGATTATTGTGGAGATGTTTTGGTGGTAAGCCTTGCTTGTCAAAAAGGGAATTGGTATAGTGGTGGACAACTAGAAAGGAAGAGCACATTTAATTACAATGATCTCTAGTGCAATGTCCGGTCGCGATCTTATAGCCACTTATCTTATGAGATACGCTTAATCCTAAATAGGTGGTCTCCTTATTAGCTTGCACTCCTTATCCGAGTATCAATATTAAGGGGTCATGAGTCGACCACCAATGAATATTGATCATTCTATTGGAGAGACCTCAACTTAATACTTGTTCAGAGCATAAGGATCACTTAAACGCACTACATAAAATAATAAAGAAAGCGATAAAACAATGAGATCATAACTTAATAAATCAAAAGATAATTAAATAATTAAATGCCAAGAACAAATAATAAAGTTTAATTAATAACATAGCAAAAATAAATTAAATCGCATGATTTGCTCAATCAAAATAATATGGGTGATTATATTTGACCAAAATAAATTGAAGTATGATTACAAACTGTGCTAAATTAATGCTCTCGGTCACCTAGTTAAATGCCATGGCAAACCTCAAAGGGTTTGCCTTATACATCGCTGCGTACTAAACCTTTTCTTTTTTTCTTACTTTGCGGCTAAACACACCAGAATGTGATCAATGAATAAATATATCATTCGCATGATATATTTATACTAAATAGATAATTTGGGCTTTGCACATTAGTCCCTCATATTTCTTGACTATTAACCTAACAAACTTGTCAAGATTTTAGCGCATTTAGTCCCTAGATGAGTCATACTTTACGGCGTAACGACATCGACCACATTACGCCGTAAATCTTCTGACGTGGCTTTCCATCATATACCCTAAAAATATGTTACGGCGCAATTAAATCCAAACTTTAGCCGTTACACTTAGTCAACAAAAATATCTTTTCCATAATAATATTTTATGGCGTAACTCTAGAGGGACGTTACGCCGTAATGCCTCGTCAGCACTAAATCATCATAATTAATAAATGATTACGGCGTAACTCCTGTGGGACATTACGCCGTAATGTCTTCTAAGCATCCAACATGATATCATTAGTCTTTAAAAATATAGTACCCCTACTAAATATTATAGTAGTGGTACTATTCTTCACTTTGGCACAAAGTCACATCCTGGGGAAATATAGTAGCCATCCTATAAATTTAGTACCTCAACTAAATAAATTAGTATTGGTACTATTTTTAGCCATATTTCGCCTTTTTCGTTCGAATGCCTCTAATTTCCTGAATTCATAAAATAAATGAATTAAGTATTGAATTCATATAAAGCAAGGCAATAAACGCGGGAATTTGATATGAAAAAGTATTAAATATTTCATGTTATCACATATCCCCCCACTTGACTTCTACTTGCCCTCAAGTAGAACCTTATAAATAATTCTCAAAAAGATATCTCCATGGTTATCCAGGAAGATATGAATTTAAAAATTACTTATGCTAGAAAATTCCAAACCGAGCACCTCACGAAAAGGAAAAATGAATCACACTTATACTCTCACTAATCTATGTGTTTCATTTTTGGTAAACACTCAACTGCTCAGTCATGGCGAGTATTCTATCATAAGCTTAGCAAGTATACTAATTTCCACCACTAGAGTCTAGATGCAACTGATTAAAAAGGTAAATTAGGTTTTATTTTTAAAGGCTTAAAGGGTTTTAATCATTCAAGCAATCTTTCACCAAAAGTACCATACCAAGAAGGTGGCTGAATCACGCGTACATGGCCGTAACGACGAAATAAACATGTGTGATTCGATCTCATCCTCCTTCGTGTTTAACCAAGGGTTAGGATGAAGAATGATATAGGGTATGGATCTTCTAGCTTTCACCAAAAGTAATAAACCAACAAGGTGGCTGAATTACGTATACATGGCTGTAACGACGGAATAGACATGCATGACTCGATCACATCCTCATTTGAGTAAAACCTAAGGTTAGTGATTAGGAAAAGGGAGTAAATTGTTGTTAAATAAAAATTTACGGAATAAATAGTTTCCTAAGTTCACAATCTCCCCGTCACTGATCGCATTCAAATCCCATAAGGTAAAAACGAGGGTTAAAATTCAGGGGGTCTTCATAACACACGAGTTAATGCGTATGAAATATAATGTATTGCCTCATAATATCCATAACTTAGGCAATAAAGTCGCATTAACTCGGCCTTCACCATCAATGAACAAAAATTATGTGCTAAAATTTTTTAAATTTTGGGTCAATTTAGCACATAATTTCACCAAATACTTCATTTCTATCTCCCTTCCCCCCACTTGAGATGTACAATGCCCTCAAAACCCATCTTTTCTTCAAATATCCTTTATTCTAACCCGAAACTTCCACTAGTAAAACCCAAAATTAACTAGCAACTCCCCGATCATGGACTAAGAAACTACATGGTAGGCTAAGGCGATAGGTGTAACGAAACAACATATATTGTGTTACAAAATGAAAGGAAAGGCTCAGCAGGTTATACTAGGGGTATCTTACACTAAAGATGAGTGCAACAAAGGGTTTAACAGGGGGATTGACTAATCAATGTGAAAAGTCAATATACACAAACATAACATGGATGGGCTATTTGGGGTTAATCCTAAAATTTACCTTTTATCACAGCTACACCAATCATACTAGGTGCAATGCTAATTAGGGTGGTCTCAAAAAGATATACCAGGCCAAGTTCTAAAGTCTACTACAGCACCGACACACTTATTTTTATTGGATTTATGTATAAGGGGAAAACATAAAGGCTTATCCTCACACAATTGAATTATAAGGTTGGTATGCTCGGTAAAGTTTTAACTAGTTAAGTAATGAAAAACATGTCAAAATTTTATTAATGAATCATTTTTCAAAAGAAACTAGAAAAATAAAGGCAAGTATAATCAAATAGGTAATTATTTCTAATCCCTTCCCCCCACTTAAGTCAAACTTAAGTATAAAATTGAAAAACAGGAAGGGTTAGAAAAATGGAACGGATACTCCCCTTGATTTACTCGATGATTTGATGAGACATTTGCTCTATGCAATGTCTATAGTACTGTTCCTTGAGCCATCATCCATCATCTACAAGCAACTATCTTCATCATCCAGTAAAGCATTGTCTAGACGGGTGGTTGTAAGATGCTTTGTTAGCCTCAGCTTTATTGGTCGAACAACGGATGCTCGGTCACTTAGATGGAGAGCTTCGGTCTTTAATTAGTTAATGTTTTGATAGAAGACTAGGATAATATCCGGGAATCTGGATGTCGATTTCAATAGAAATATAGTGGTAATATATTTGGTGTATGTTTTCGGGGATTTAATCCCATGCATTAAACCTCGAGCCCGCGGGTCCTAGTTATATATCCCGCGCGTCACATTAAATGTGTAGGGGTATATATATATATATTTAGATATTTTCTAAAAATATCTAAATATATATATAGATATTTTCATTAGAAAATATCTAGTTTTTAATTTTTCTAAAAATATAATTTTCTTTTCTCTCTCAACTCTCATCTCTCTCTCTCTCATTTCGTCTCTCTCTCTAGTTTTCTTGATTCGTGTATCGGGTTATGAAGTAAAGTGAAATATCGGGTTCCTACATGCTTCCTTACAGCTTGATTAGTATCCTTACACCTCATCTTGTGCATTATAAGTATAGCTACAGGAAAGACTAATACCAAAAGCATAAACTTAGATAGAAAGCATCATAGCACAAAATTTACAAAACTATACAAAACCTAACTCACTTTTGTAGGAATCATGATTGCATCTAGCGTATGCAACAAGCCTTTTAAACCACTTGGTATCCCAAGTGGACGAGTGAAGTCTCGTGAGGGTTTCCAGAGAACATACCCACAAAGTTCATTTACTTGTACATGGTTTATAAATGTTTAAAACTTGATTTTTTAGATTTTCAGAAAGAGGTTACGGCATAACCATGGAAAGGTTTACGCCGTAATTTATGTGTGTGGAAAACTAGAAGGGGGTTGAATAGCTTACCGCTTTTTAAATTAATGTTATGCTTGTTTATAAAAACTTAGATTCGACTTTATGTGATCTCAATATAAGCACAATATGAACAATACAAGTAAGTAAATAAATGTCAAGTAAATATGAAAGACAAGAGACAAGAGTTAGAAAGATCAAACCACATCACAAGGATTTATAGTGGTTCGGTAATGAAGCACCTCTTCGCCCTACTCCACTCCTCGAGCACCAAACTCAAGAGTTTTCTTCACTATGTCAACAAACTCCCTTTAGGTGGAGAAAACCGTACACAACTTAGCTTACACCAATTTCCGACACTAAGCGAAATGTCGAGTTCTAATCCTAGCTAGAACCAATCTATCACAACTTCTATTCACAATACTTCTCACCAATTTACACCTTTGCTTCTCTTTACAACTTCTCTTGACTTCACAACTTCTCTTGACTTCACAACATCACTTTGCCAAGACACTACTATGATCACTCCAATCTAACACTACTTACTATGATCACTACGATCTAACTATACTTTCAATGATCACCACAATCTAACTATTGTACACAACTACAATACACACCTTCACAATATACACAAATGATTTACAAGATCTAACACAACTTCACAACTACACCAACTAATTAAGTCCTTGTTAGCTTATTCTAGCCTTTTTCATTTAAACCAAAAACAACTAAGTCAGTAGCAACTAGCTTTTTCATAGTGCTTTATCTTTGCTTATTTGTGTTTCAAAATAAATCTTCTTTATAAAAATGTTTTAAGTGCTTAATTTGCTTATTTTCTTTCCTTTTGCTTATTTTCTTGTTTAGACTAGCTTATTAGTTTGCCTATGCTTTGCCTTCATAGCTTTTAGCTTATTGTTAGTGTTAGCCTCAATTTATTGAGTCGAACAAGGAAGCTCGGTCACTCTACGATGGAGCTTCGGTCTTTAATTAGTTAATGTTGTAACAGGATAATATCGGGAATCGGGCTCGATAGTTAATCTAATATTGTATAAGTTATATATCCCGCGCGTCACATTAAATGTGTAGGGGTATATATATATTTAGATATTTTCTAAAATATCTAAATATATATATAGATATTTTCATATGAAAATATCTAGTTTTTTCATTTCTAAAAATCTAATTTCTTTTTCTATCTCTTTTCTCTCTCAACTCTCTCTCATCTCTCTCTCTCAATTTACGATTCTCTCTCTCTTTTCTTAGTTTCTTGTTTCGTGATTCGGGTGATTATATGAAGTGGTAAATCGGTTCCTACAATTGGTATCAATCGCCTCGGGTGGATTTCGTGGTTTTTTTTGGTGTAAGCATATTGGATTCGAAGGTTTGGTTGTTACATCACTCGGCATACTTGTTTCTCTTGTTTTGATTCGGCATAAATCGGGTTTCTTTTTGAGTCGCTTCGTTGAAAAAAAAATAACGACGTTTTACGCTCTTTTGTTTTTGAGAAGAACGATCGAACGAGTGGAAAACACGTTACGATCGAACGAGTGGAAATCGTGTACGATCGAACGAGCGACAAAAGTTTGGATCGAACGAGCGGACTCAAATCGCAGCGATCGAACGAGCGGACTCGAACTAGACGATCGAACGAGCGGAAAACCTCAACGATCGAACGAGCGGAAAACCTCAGCGATCGAACGAGCGATCGAACGAGCGATCGAACGAGCGATCGAACGAGCGATCGAACGAGCGATCGAACGAGCGATC
>BQNB010073302.1:4830-32162 GCA_026074375.1 Tanacetum coccineum
AAGCTCCAGAATGCGCGCCTTTTGCTATCTTTTACCAATTACTCCATAATTACTGCAATTCTCAAATATAAACGATTAAGTAACAATTATTTGCAATAACTATACAAAATGGGTTAATATCATGGGATAAATGATGCTATAAAATAGACGTTATTTAATGTCATCAGTGGGATTAACCGTGCCTTTTGGAAAATCCTTGGGATAGCAGAAACGATGACAATAGATCATACCATGCGCGTGGAGCCTGTTTCAACCCATATAGAGCTTTCTTCAGTCTGTACACGTGATTAGGATTGTCTGGATCCACAAATCCGTCTGGTTGGCTAACGTAGACTTCTTCACGCAAAATGCCATTCAAAAATGTCATTTTTACATCCATCTGGTAGACGATCATATTCATATGAGCAGCAAACGCAAGAAATATCCGAACAACTTCTAGTCTAGCCACGGGAGCAAAGGATTCTTCAAAATCAATTCCCTCTTCCTGACGGTATCCACGAGCTACCAATCTTGCCTTGTTTTTTAAGATTCCCCCAATTCATCCAATTTGACTTTATATATCCATTTTAAAGTAATAACCATCACTTTATCTGGATGAGGAACGAGTTCCTAGACTTCAAGACGTTTGAATTCATATAGCTCTTCTTGCATTGCCTCAATCTAGATTGACTGAGTTAGTGCATCTTTGTACGTTTTAGGTTCAACTGAAGTTAGGAAGGCATCATAGTAGCAGAACATGGCTTGTTCGTGTAGTTGGTGTCTTATAGAAATGGGTCTGGAAAGGTCACCAATTATGTTTTGTAACGGATGATCTTTTGTCCATTTACTAATGTGTGTTCTGAGAATTGGAGGTCTGATGCACAGTAGTAGGAAAAAACATTCGAGATGAGGATTCTTTAGAAACAGTTCTCTGGAATTGGAATGCAAAATAAGGATCGTTACTTTATAGTTTGCAACCTCAAGTCGTTGACTCTTCATCAGCACATAGAGGAATTATTTAGATTGTGATTGTGGAGTGGTTTGGTGAGGTACTTGGTGAGGGTGCATACTTAATCAACATTGTTGAGGAAGGTGAACCGGTGTGACTCACAAGTAGCATGAGCTTCTTCTACAGGTAACTAAAGAGCAAACGCTAGTTGGAGGAGAAAAGACTCATCACACTAGTTTGGGCAACACAAGATTACTATTCATGCCTCGATGGTTTGGGGGTACAAATGAGTGCTTGAAGGAGGAGGGTTTTGGAACAACGTTCTGACTGGTGTTACAGGAGTCATTTCTTGAAGCGCGGTGTTTGGGATTAAAAGGTCTTCTTAATGTTGTTTGAATAATGCTACTGCAAGTTTATGTTAATACTGCTCGATGAAGTTAGTACTGCTTCATCGGCTTACAAAGAAAATATGCTAAGTGTTTACTACTGGCTAGTACACAATTAGTCCTGCTATACAAAGTTAAGGTCTATTGCTTCAGTTGAAGTTAATGCTAGCTCAAGTGATAGTTACTACTTGGTAGTGAAATTTACTACTGCTAATACAAAGACTGCTTGAATTTAATGCTGCAGAGATTACTACTGCTCAGAAAATAATCTAAAGTAGTTTAGTACTACTAGTATTAAGTTAGTACGGCTTACTTGATATGTATTAGTTTATTTATAAAAAAGATTTTATATACATAGGAAAGTATTGTTAGCCAGTAGGACCTCCTTGGTGTATAAAACAGTCCTAGGTGCATAGAGTTTATATGTATCTAAAATCATCTTTAACAATCTTAGTCATAGAATAATAGCTTTAAGGGTCTTTGTATACCTTAATACTTTGAGAGTATCGTATTATTTCATTAATAATATTGGAGCTATTATTGAATTAATGTTTCATTATAATTCTTCTTTAAAATGTAAGATTAATATCCGCATAATCTTTAATACATTCAAACAAAGCTTTTACTATAGTTGTGGTAGATTTATCTAATATAACTAATCCTTAAACAAACTTAAGGAATTCGATCTATTGAAGTGGGATCAACAAGTGGTATCAGAGCTTGTTGAAAAGCTTTGAAAGAGAAGAACTTGTTTTATACACAATATCTTTTTTTTAAAGATAAGGATCAAGATTATGCACACATGGTGGCTGCATCCAAAGTTCCCATGCTCAAACCTGGTGAGTATAAGATCTGGAGGATGAGGATTAAACAATATATCCAGATGATAGACTATGCACTGTGGGAAGTCATAGAGAATGGTGCAACCTTGCCAAAAACAACAACTGTGAAAGGTGTTGTGACAGAGATGCCTATTACAACTGCTGAGGAACAAGCTGGTGAGAGAAGATTAGTAGAGGTGAAAGCTAGAAGCACCTTTAATGATGGCATGTCCCAATGAACATCAGTTAAAGTTAACTCTAAAAGGATGCTAAGAAGTTTTTGGAAGCTGTAGAAAATAGATTTGTAGGAATGACAGCAACAAAAAAGACTCAAAGGAATCTCCCTAAAGCAGCAATATGTAAACTTCAACTGCTCCCACAGTCTCAGCGATGCTTGATCAAACTTTTCATAGGCTTCAAAAGCTGTGAGTCAAGTTGGAGCTTTTTTGGCTGAAAAGATTGCAACAAGAAGAATTGTATAATTAAAAGTTTATTAAGAAATTTGTCACTCTGAGTGAAACACGCAGCTGTTGTGTGGAGAATAAAGCTGATTTGGATACAATGAGCATGGGATGAACTCCTACAATAACCTTAAGGTGTATAACCATAAGTTAAAGGGAGTCTAGCTCAAGTTCAAGTACCAGAACATGGATATGTGTCCAGTCTTCAAATAACAGCACTAGCAGCACTAAAAAAGTTAGTTTAAAACTGCCAATGGAGTTTCTTCTGCAACACTCAAGTTAATGCTGATTTAACACATACAATATTGATAACCTTAAGTGATTGTTGTTTGATTTTGCATTCTTTGCTAGTCAACCAAATAGTCCTCAAACTTATATACATGTAGAGACTTGCAACAATTCATCCAGATGACATGGAAGAGATGGATTTGAGATGCAAATGGCCATGTTGACTATGAGGCGAGGTTAAAGAAGAATACATGTACGGAAGCTAATGTAAATGGCATAAGACTATTGGTTTTGATAAGACAAGATATCACGTGGTATCCACGACTATCATAGTCGTGGCAGTCCACGAGATCAAACCAGAGAGATATTATTAAGCTCTGAGCTAAACTGCTCAAACTTGTGCTAAACTGCATAATCGGGCCAAACTACACGAACGTGCCAAACTGCACGGGGTACAATACACACACCCAGATCCTAGTTTACAATTACAATGAGAGGGGTATTTATAAGTGTAAAACCTATCTTCGGTTTACTTATTCTATCGATGTGGGATTGGGTTTGCACCCAACAATCCTCCCCTCTAACCCAATACTACAATAGGCCTCTCTTCCAACGATACATAACGTAACATGTTCTAGAGTCACTTGACCACCTGTCCCACTCTATTTGAACGGCGTGATCTGCTATTGTTGAATCTGCCACACACATCAGGCCCATATCAGTCTTCACAACTCAACAATCTCCCACTTGGAGGCTAATCACTTCACTGCTCTCCGTCTCAAGTAATCTCAGTAAACTTCAAACCACCTTCCTTTTAACAATGCTATTGCTCTAACCTTTCTGTACCGCCAAACATACAAAACACGCTGCACCAACCAAATGCAGGGCTAGGAGACTTTTGATACAAGGTATCATGAACTAACATCATTAAACTAGGAATAACCTCTCTCTGGTAAGACACCATCCTCCGTTATTAATTCACTCAGAGGCCAGTTGAAGTTGCGCAGAACTTCAACTTCTATTTCATCACCCACCCGGTGAACATCGCTGCAAGGCTCTTCGTTACAAGAATCTTCGACTAAGATAAGGACATTTCACTTATCAATATCCGAACAAGCTTTGCCCAACTACAAACCTTTAGATTCTTCGCATGATGAATCAAACTCTTAGTATATCTGTCACAGTATTAAACACTTTCTGCCTTCTGCCTGACCTCCAATCCTAAAAAAACTAACTTTTTTACGAGACTTCCTTAATACACAAATCTCCTCAACACCCACCATAAGACTCCTCCAAACTCTCTCATCTCCGACTCCCCTCACAATCTAATCCCAACCATACATATTATTGATAACGAAAGACAATCTCTATCTCAACCACCATAAGAAAAAAAACCAAAAATGAAACCCATCCGTTGTTGTCACCCTCACTTCCCTATCTCAATCTCATATCTCAAACTTTCCCCTAATCCAATCGAGTATCATCCCTCCACTCATCCTCAATCTCCTCAATCCCAAATATCCGTTCAATCTCACCATAATATAGACATAAATCCTTCATCTCTCCTCAACTCTCACCACTCATCCTCCGCCACATCTTCCACCTCACCATAATAAAAAATAAATAAATAGCCATCCCTCACCAACTATCTCACTAATATCTCCCTCAATCCCCTCACAACTCGACACAACCATAAATACAATATATAATAATTACAAAAATACATTAAATAAAAATAAAAAAGTCTCTCATACCCCTATCCCCTCTCTCACCTCCACCAAACTCAATACAATCTCCCATCACCGCCTAAATCAATCATCCAATTTCCCTATCTCAAACACACACACTCCAATCTCATCAAACCATATAAAGAACTAAAAATAAAACGCCCCCCCCCACACATCACCTCTCTATATTCTCAACACCATCCCTCCTCACATCTCACCCACTGTCCCCCCTTATCCTCAAATCTCTATCTCACACCCAAACTCTCAACTCACTAATCCTCCCCAAAATCCTCCCCATCCTCAAAAAACCTCCACAATCCACCTCAAAAACCATACCACCCATAAATCTTTTTTATCCTTTTTGTCTAATTTCTCTTTGCTAAACTTATGACTTACTAACATTATTTGGGTGCAAGATAAAAAACTTGTCTTTACAAAGCGGTTATTCTATTTGAACAATCTTTTCGCGATACTTTGGGTCTGACAGTAGATAACTAAACTTTTCGAATCCAGGATTCGATAACTATATCAAAAAACTTACAAACTATAATACTTTCGAATAACGAATACTAATATAATCACTTTCGAAACTTATATACACTGATCAACCGCATTAATCTTCGAATAAATTAACATGTAGTCTTATATCTACTTAACTTTACTTACGTTTCGCCAGACCGGAGAATATACTACTTACTAACAACTTTTTTTTCGTGAACACATGAATGTTTATTTAGGCAATTTTGACAATGACACGCACTATTAGTTTAATATTATTACTAGAATAACATCGAATGAACGAACGATATATAGTGGTACAAAGTACACTCTCGAGAGTTTTCAGGGCTGATTCTCGAAAAGCGAACTCTAAATACTATCCTGATCATTCATAGCTCTTCGAATATCGAACTACACTTTTCTTCCTTCCTTCGTTTCCTTACTTCTTCTATTCGTCTTCGAATATAATCGTGCGATCGCACTGATTCGGATTTCGAACGAAATTATATTGCACTACTTCGGAACTTTTCGCGCCGTCGATCGACGGTTAATTTTTTTTTTCTTTATGTTTTATTTTTTTTTCTTTTTTTTTTTTTTTTGTTTTACTAGTTCGGAAAAGCATTCAGGAAATTTCGTCGCAGATATTCTCTCCCCTATTTCATTATCCCGCCTTCTTTTTGCCCCCCCTCCCCGAAATCACCCTTCCCCTCCTAAAAAGAGTTAAAAATACTCTTCCGTGGGCCCCCTCACCCCCCCTTTACGCCCCCCCTTTCTTCTATTCGTTAACCCCTTTTTCGGTCATAATGTGCTTGGATCACAAAACATACCCAGAGTCCAAAATACAACCAAAATAACCCATATATAAACAAAAACAGTCACCCAAAAACCCCCCCCCCGCTCACCACCCTCACCCCCTACATGAAAAAATTTATGGGAGCCCACCCACCCTACCCCTTCGCAACTTGGTCGTTACCGAATTTGACAGTACCGAGAAATTTATGAACGAAATTGGTGAGCTGAGAGCGATCTCCGGTCATGTGCTTGGAGCATCCGGAGTCCAAATACCACAGAACAATTTGGACAACCTGCAGTCGATAAGAGAAGAAGAAGATGGAGCAACTGAAGTATCGGATCCCCGAGATGTACCGGGTTCCATTCTGTTAGCAGTCATAGATTTTGCAACCTTAGGTTTGCTATTTTGAACAGACTTAGGTACTTTAGGTCTCCTGGTATATACTCTAGTTACTACATGTTTTGGTGCAACTACTTCAAGAGGAATGGGAACCCTAAGAGGCACTTTATTAGTGGCGGTTAACCTAGTTAAAGGGCACGCATTTCCAACTAAGGTGAAAGTCCTTCCAGTGGGTTTCCATTTATATCCAACAGAGTTAAACACTTTTCCAGTAGGTTTCCATTCTTTTCTCTTTTTATTTTTCTTAGAGGCAGATTTAGCACGCACATTCATACTATTCACATGATCAATTAAACACATAGCATGATTAGCATCAAACAAACATTCATTGCATACAGAACAAAGAGCCTTAGCACCTTTAACAGGATGCTTAACATGTTCATTACAGACATTTTTAGAATCAGAGTTCCTTTTATTCAAACTAGATTTAACTTTCCTAGATTGGACTTCTACTTTATTCTTCTCATTACTACTTGGTGTTTGCGAAATCCTATCATTCTTTGTATTGCCTGAAGGCTTTGATCCGCTAGCACTAGTAGAAGGGTTTACTCCTGTAGAAGACAATATAGGTCTGTTAGTTACTTTGGGAATGTTGCCTGATGATGTGACAATGTCAGCAAATCGAACTATTTTCTTCTTGTTAATAGGCGTGACCGCAACTAATTTTTCACTAGGTTTGTGAATTAGTATCTCTAATATAACCCAGCAACTCTTGAATCAGCTTAACATACATACAGGCTGAGTAAGATGCACTATCTAAAGGGTTTCGTAATTTAGCTTGTTCAACTACCTCCCTAAGAATAGCAGCTTGTTCCATAAAGTTGTTTATACGTCTGTTTTAAATGCTCATTTTCAGCAATTAGTTTTGTCACCCTATGTTCCAGTTCAATGTTGATAGTCTCAATTTTATCAAAGTCCTTTTTCACACTTTCACTGGTAGAAGTGTCATTGACACGCTTAATGTGTGCTTTCAACTTCTTGATTGTCGTGTCTTTTGCTTGAAGCTCAGCTTTCAAATTGTTCAATTCAAATAATTAATCAAATGAAGGTTTAGTTTGGTTCACATATGTGTTATGCTTTTGAAAAATTTCTTTATTGAGTTGCATTGCAATTTCAAGAGAAATGCAGTGTTGTTCAAGTTCAGAAAATCTTTTTAAAAGTCTATTATACTCATCTTTTCCAACCATGTTGTGTTGTTTGATAAGCTCAGCTTTAAGTTCCAGACACTTGTTGCACATTTCAACATAATTCACAGAATCATTCATGACAACAGAAGAATTCACTTTCACAAAAGTATTCACATCCACAGAAGAATTCACAACAATATTTATAATATCTTGAGAAATGATTTGATCCAAGAGTCGATCATTTTCAATCAAAAATTGTTTCTTTTGAATTTTAAAACACTGTGTGTCTACATGATACTGTTGAACAACAACTTCCATCTGGTTAAAAACTGTTTGTACTTTCGTTACCTCATTTAACAGATCTTTATCAAAAACATTAAATATGTCTTTTAAAGTCTTTAAAAATGGAATTATTTCATTTTGAAAAACAGCTTTAGTGTGTTCAAACTCCCATTCCCCTTCTGTTAAAGCATTGGGTGTCCCGATGAGCCTCGATTTTAACAGGCGAAGAAGCAGATTGGTCAGTAATATGGTGTAAAGCTTGTTCATCAGACAGTTCTCATTGTGGGACAAAACATTTACCAAAATCTTCAGACAATCGATTTAATTCAGCATAATCAATTGGTTTAGTGTTAACTTTCTTTTCTAAGACCATTGGATCACTTTGTTTTAAAAGCATTTTGGATCGACTCTCTTCCTCAAGCATAAAAGTTTCTTCAGAATCAGCAATTGAAATCACATTGGTTTTCTTAGCAATAACATTACCATCATAAAGCATTGGCCTAATCTGCTGAGCTTTCTTAAGATAGAAAGGATTTTGAAAACCAAGAGCTTGTTTCAGGTTGTTATCATAGAAAACTTGTGGTTTCGTGAGGATATGCACAGTTTGCGCGGATTGACCCATTTTACAAACAATGTTGTCCAGTTCTTTAACTTTCTTTTCCAAAGCAATTTCTGTATCAACATTCTTAGCTTCTTTTTCCTTGGATTCGTTTTTGAAAACATTAAATGTTTTTGTTAACAATTCCTTTTCCTTTGATTGTTTAGAAAGAGTTTGTTTAAGATTGTTAATTTCTTTTTCAAAATCCGCAAACTGTGTATTTTTCTCCCGAATTATATCATCTATTATAAGCTTTTCTTGAGTACCTAAATCCACATTTTGTCTTTCTTCTAGCAAATTTACCCGTTCTTTGTATCTTTCAAGCTCAGCAGATAAGGATTCATTGGCAATTAAATTGTCATTATTGACCTTGTTACAGTTAGTTACTTGATTTGACAGTTGTTCAAACACAGATAATATCAAGGCATCTTGTTGTGCAAAAGAATTTGTATCCTAAACAGCGGCATTTTATGATTCAATCAGATACTGAGAGTACGGAATGATATTACTATCACTATGTATCTCATTCTCTGGATGTTTCACAAAATTATACGGTTCAGAATACGGCATCTCTTGCACACTTTGATTTAGCATATCATTATTAGTGTTGTTAGAGATTGGGGCCTCAGAGAGAACATCTGATCCGTAACTAGACACAGGGACCTTGGTGCGATATGAGACGTCTTGTAGTCGTTTGCCGGTTATTTGTGTGATTGATTGGATTTGCATGTTAGCCTGTATGGTAGTTCATTTATTGTCCTGCAATGTTTTCTTTATTATCACAGTAATTTACAATTGGATTTGATTTTTTCGTGTCTAAACTTAAAAAAAAAATGAAAAAAAAAAAAAAAAAAAAAAACCTCCTCACCAACTTTATGTGACGTTTTTTAAGCACATTTTTCAGGTAGTTCATCTTGAGGATTTGTGGTTAGGGGGGGGGGGGGGGGAGGTAAGAGTGCTAGTGAGACCGGTAGGCATTGCATGCGGGAGTCCATTCCCTAGAGATTTTATTTATGTCTTTTTGAATTGTTGGCTATTTGGATTTGATCATTGGATGTTTAGAGACTTTGGATATATGTTTCTTGTGGTATTGACTTGTGTTATCTTAATGCAAAGACTCCTTTTATCTTGTGTTAGATAATTGTCCAAGACACATTGTGACTCCTTTGTTAATATATTTCATTTTAGATCGCTCCTATTTTTGACATCATTGTGTGGTGAGATATCCAATGAGTTACGTCCCGTGTTTCAGCCTAGGCGGGGTTTGACAGATTGGTATCAAGAGCCGATCTAGTTATAAAGAAGGTAAAGGTGGTTGAGCCTAGACTATAACCTAGGAGTCCTTCACGTAGATGCATGTTAGGGCTTAAGCGTTTAGTAGTATAACTAGTATGCGTTTTCCCCTTAATTACATGATTTTATTTCTTAGTTTTGTTAATTTTCTTCTTGCTATTTCGATTGCCTTTATCTGATTTAGTGTGCCTTATCTCTTGAAATTAGCTATGCTTCCTCACCTTCATAGGAAGTTTCCGCAATAGGGGGTTGCTATTGCAACAGGATGTAAGGGATACTATAAACCAGGAACAAGGGCTTGGGTAATTCGGGGTAGCCGCAAGATCCGTATACCGGTTGACATGTACCCATGCAGAGTTGAAGAGAGGTTGACCATAAAATTAGTTAAGGGAGAAGAGGTATTAAAGATTGAAACAACATTGACTGCTAAAGATGGTACAATTACCAAATTTCTGGGAAAATTCCCAGAATACAAACCAACCAAGGGAGAAGAAGAAATTCTTAAGTTAAGATTAGTCTTGGAGAAAGTGAATTATGACATATCTGACAGTGATTTGGATCTGGAGTCCACGGCTAGAAGTGGACCTAGGGACAGCGAGATGGAAGATACGGGTAGTAGTGGAATTCGAATCAATGCGTGATTGCCCGCCTTTTTATGTGTTTTAAGATTTTAGGATTTTGAGATTGTTCCAATTTGGTTTGGAATTTTATTAGGAATATTGCTTTTGAATATTGGAATTCGTTGGATTATTTTAATATTATGATTTAAGTGATTTTGAGTCATTTTCCATATGTGGTGATTTGTTGATGCGGTCTATGTGTTATGTGTTTTGTTGACATTGAGAAGTGTGGTCATAGAAGGGAGTACATTTGTGAAAGGGCATCTATAATTATGGTGGCCAACATAATTATACATGCGCCACAAAACAAGTAGACTTGCAAGTATGATTAAGCGGATTTGATATCAACATGTTGTTTCGTTGATTATGTATGTGTGTGTGTGTGTGTGTGTATAGTTATGATGGTATACTGATAGAATGGCCGGTCTAGAAACCTTTCCCCTCTCATCTAATGTGTGTTAATACTATCTTAATTAGAATGGTTCGAACACGGACTAACGACAACGAAAATGGGCAACCCGACATCGCTGCCATCATTGCGCAGCAATTGCAAAATATCACTCCCCAAATCGTCGCTCAAGTGACAAACAACGTGAACAGCGGAAATAACAATAATAACAACAACGGGAACAACAATAACAACAATGGAAATAACAACAACAACAACAACAATAAGAATGGTGGGAACAATAGGTGTTCCTACAAGGGATTTCAGGCATGTGGCCCTAAGGAGTATGACGGAAAGGGAGGTACGATAGAACTTACCCGCTGGATCAAGAAGATGGAGAATGTACTTGACAATAGTGGGTGTTCTAAGAATCAAAAGGTGAAGTATGCTGCTAGTTCATTTGTTAACAAGGCACTGACATGGTGGAACACTCAAATCCAGGCAAGAGGCCGTGAAGCGGCAATTGGTATGACCTGGAATGATTTTAAGGCTCTGTTGGTGGAGGAATTTTGTCTAAGTAATGAAATGAGAAGGTTGGAGAATAATTTGGATCACAAGAAGAGGGTAGGAGCCAACCATGCAGCTTACACGGATCGGTTTCATAAACTGGCCAAGCTGGTTCCACATCTGGTAACGCTTGAGTTAGCACGCATCAAGAGGTATGTAGCGGGGTTGGCACCTGAGATTAGGGGAATGCTCAAGGCGACTCAGACAACAACTATCTAGGATGAAATTCTAAGAGCCAGCATACTTACTAACGAAGCCCATAGTTGGGTACCTGTTTCAAAGAGTAGATAGAAAGGAAAAGGCAGAGAAGAGACTAGTAAATCAGAGGGTCACTGGAGGGATAAAAAAGAAGGCAAAAAGTGGGGAGCGGGTTTTGTGCGAACGACTCCTCCTAAAAATTGAATTTGTGAACCATATCCCAAGTGTACTAAGTGCTATACTTATCATCCGGAGGATAGAGTTTGTAGGTTGTGTTTTAACTGTCAGAGACCTGACCATTTTGCTAAAGATTGTTGGGCACCATTTAAGCGAGTAACTCCTGTGAATGCTATTAGAATGGGTGATAATCAGAAGGTTTGTTACGAGTGTGGAAGCCCTGATCACCCTTCTACCTCACAAATTGCCCCAAGTTGAACCGAGCGCCGGGTCAAGCAGGGAATCCGTTAGCATTGGAGGGAAATCGTATCAACCGGAACAATGGGAATCGAGCTACAGGAAGGGCCTTCAATGTGAATGTGAATGCGGTGGAAGATTTATAGGATCCTAAAGTTGTGACGGGTACTTTTTCTTTGAACGATCATTTTGCTACTGTACTTTTTGATTCTGGTGTTGATTTTACTTTTCATTTTCTACTGAATTTGCGCCCTTTGCTAAATGTGAAACCTAGTAATTGTAAAATCCTAGTTTAAGTGATAGAAGTAAAGCAAGATGGGTAAGAAAGTAGAAGTTGATAGGATTATCCGTGACTGCAAACTAGAACTAGGAAATTCTCTATTTAGCATAAATTTGATACCGTTGGGTCATGGAAGTTTCGATGTGATTGTGGGAATGGACTGGTTATCCAGGAATAAGGCTGTGATAGTTTGTCATGAAAATGTGGTTGAAATACCGTTGGAAGATAGTTGAATACTTAGGGTTCAAAGGGAACGTACTTTAGGAGCTGCTAAAGCCTTAATGAATGCTAAGGTAGATGAACCAAAATTGAGTGATATATCTGTAGTACAGGATTTTGTTGATGTATTCCTGGAAGACTTATCGGGGTTACCACCACAACGACAAGTTGAGTTTCGCATAGATTTAACTCCTGGAGCGACGCCAGTTGCAAAGTCTCCATGCCGTCTAGCGCCCTCAAAAATGCAAGAATTATCTGGGCAGCTTCAAGAGTTACAAGACAAGGGTTTCATACGACCGAGTCACTCCCCATGGGGAGCACCTGTGTTATTTGTTAAGAAGAAGGATGGCTCTTTTCGCATGTGCATTGACCTTAGGGAATTGAATAAGTTAACTGTTAAGAACCGCTATCCTCATCCCCTATAATTGTGATGACTTATTTGATCAACTGCAAGGATCACGTTATTTCTCTAAGATAGATCTTAGGTCAAGTTATCACCAGCTCTGCGTACATGAGGATGATATTCCAAAGACCGCGTTTTGAACGAGATATGGACATTTTGAGTTTACAGTTATGCCCTTTGGATTAACCAATGCACCAGCAGTCTTTATGGATTTGATGAACCGAGTTTGTAAACCGTATCTAGATAAATTCGTCATTGTTTTCATTGATGACATTTTTGATCTACTCTAAGTCTAAGAAGAATATGGACTTATTGTGAGGATGGGTTTAAAATTGCTAGAAGAAAGAGAAGTTGGTACGCTAAATTCTCTAAAGTGTGAGTTCCCTGGTTGCAAGAATCATTTTCCTTGGTCACGGTGTCAACCAGAATGGTATTTCACGTGGATCCAAGGTAAGATTAAGGCAGTAAAGAATTGTAAAGCTCCTACAACACCATCCGAAGTTCAATTATTTTTAGGTCTAGCAGGTTACTACCGGCGTTTTATCATAAACTTCTCTAAGATTGCTAAACCCCTTACTTCGTTGACTCATAAGAAGCAAAAGTATGTGTGGGGTGTGGAACAAGAAGAGGCTTTCCAAACTCTGAAAAATAATTTGTGTGATGCGCCGATATTGTCACTGATTCCTGATGGAGTTGAAGATTTTGTAGTTTACTATGATGTTTCGAATCAAGGATTAGGTTGTGTGCTTATGCAAAGAAATAAGGTAATCGCTTATGCGTCAAGGCAGTTAAAAATCCACGAGAAGAATTATACAACACACGATCTAGAGTTGGGAGAGCAGTGGTGTTTGCTCTAAAAACTTGGAGACATTATTTGTATGGTACGAAGAGTGTCATTTACACAAGATTCAATAAAAAAGTCCCCAACATAACATATTTCGATCAGAAGGAGTTGAATATAGCTCCAAAGAATGGAGGTGGAGTCGAGTTATTTAGTTGATTATCAATGTAAAATTCGCTAGCATCCGGGTAAAAGCGAAGGTGGAGCTGACTGCGGGGAGGCTTAATAGGAAGGAACGGGTGAAACCTAAACGTGTACGGGCAATGGCTATGACTATTCAGTCGGGAGTAAAAGGAATGATACTGGTAGCTCAGGGTGAGGCGTTCAATCAGGATAACGTATGGCAGTTGGGATGTCCACCTACCGTTAGCCGAATTCTCTTATAACAACAGTTATCACACCAGCATCTGTGTGCACCGTTCGAAAAGCACTGATAGGAAGAAATGTAGGTCACCCATGTTATGGCTGAAATTGAAGGAAGGTAGTTTAATTGGACCTGAAATTGGGTGCAAGAAACGACTGATTAAGTAGTGAATAAAAAGAGAAGCTCACAGCACGGCGAGAGATCATCAAAATGAGCTAGGCTGACTAACAAGGCGCAGACCGTTAGAATTTGGGTTGAGGATCTTAAGATGCTAAAGGTGTCGCCTTGGAAGGGCGTGGTTCTATTTTGGGAAGAAGGGTAAGTTAGCCCCGAGGTATGTAGGGCCATTTGAGATTCTTAAAAGGATCGGTCCTGTAGCATATCGGTTAAGATTGTCTGAGGAATTGAGTGGTGTACATGACACGTTTCACGTGTCAAACCTAAAGAAGTGTTTGCGGAATGCTAGCCTCAATCGTGCCATAGATGAAATTAAGGTTGACAAAACGCTTCATTTTGTTGAGGAACCTGTAGAGATTATGGACCGTAAAATTAAGAGTTTAAAACATAGTAAGATATCACTTGTGAAGGTTCGTTGGAATTCAAAGCGTGGTCCCGAGTTCACTTGGGAGCGCGAAGATTATATGAAGTCTAAGTATCCTCAGTTGTTTGTTGATCGTGCTGATGAATCGGCTAGTTAAATCTCGGGATGAGATTTCCTAAAGGAGGGGATACCCCGGACAACCAGGGATTGAGCAGGTTAGTTTAATAACCTTTAAATTGCTAAGAGTTCAATTTTAATGTGTTTAGGTGTTGTGCAATGTGATTTATGTGAGCTAAGTGGGTTAAGTAATGTGCTTAATATCATTTTAAGGTGTGTGGGCATCTCATTTTGAGTGTGTTTATTATTGGTGATGAGTATTCCATTTGTTCACGTATAGTGATAATGGAAAGGAATGGCGTATTGCATGTAATGCTACGTCAATAGTTGGATGATTAAGTGTTAAGCGTTTATGAGAAATGTGGCATTTTAGAAATGAAATAGGTGAGTGAAATACCAGATATTTGTAGAAAACTTTCTAAAAATAGAAAGTGGTTTTGGTGAATGAAATGTTATAAATTTAGAAAGTTTAGTAAGTCGCGTTTAGAGTAAAAGGTTTAATCAAAATTAGTTAGGTTTTTATAAAAACAAAAGGAAATGAATTAAATTAGTTAATTAATAATACAAAAAAATAATAAAAAAAAATATCATATATATATACATGGTGCATCCGGTTTTGGGTTTAAAAAAATATATTTTTGTTTACTAAACTAAGTTTGGGTTGGACTAGGACTTGTAGGGATTAGATTAAAACCCAAACTTGGCCCATCCTTTTCCCCTTTATCTTATGCCGTACGAATTCACCTCTCCCAAAACCCTAAGAAGTAGATTTGCGTTAAAAAACTTGATTTAGGGTAAGCAGAATTTAGGGTTGTGTTCACGAGTGAATATCTCCATGATGGTAATAGGTTTTTGAGTGTTTCTAGACTCTAAACAGTAGCTCATTGAATGTACTTTCCAGAAAATCCAGCCTCGAAAGTTTTTAAGGTCGGAAGTCCATTCAAATGCTGGTTACACAAAAGTTTCAAAACCAGTAAATACCTGGTCCAGATTTTGGATCTTGTTAGGAGGTAAAACCCTAACTTAAAATTCGAATTAAGCTTAGCCCTTCTACAGTAGTTAAGTTCCATATGTCTATGGATAATCCTGTAAAAATTAGCCTCTGAAAGCATGTCTAAGTATGGTAGTTAGAGTGATATATTTTGGTGTGCAATCATATCCAAATTAGAACGGTTTTGAAGTTTGATTTTATTTGAGGTAGTTATACATGTAAGTAATGCTTGGGAATCACAAGGTAGCTAATATACTCATAAATGAACATGAGTGATTTTTGGTATATTTTATGAAGGTCATTAAGTAAGGGTTTTGGGTACGTAAAGAACTCTAAAAATCTACAATTCTGATTAAAATTGAAGTAGCTAGTGTAAAGTGTTAATAAGATGGTTAAGGTTGGCAGGGTTTCGGGTGACGCCATTGATGTTAACTAAACCACTAAGACATCCAATCATTGTTGTTTACATGGACTAGAGCTTTTAGCTTGGTCGCGTGTAACCGTGTTTATTTATTTATATAGTTGCGTGTAAAGATTTGGAAGCTGCGTTTGAGTATCCAGGTGAGTTTCATAGCCCCTCTTTTCTTATGATTTATTGGGGTGGAAATGATGCAAAGTGTTTGGAAATGTTTTGATTATTGTGATAATGTGTTGTCAAAGATGCATATACTATACGTGACTATTGTATGTTGTGAGCTACATGTTTTGTGATGTGATATTGAGAATTGTAAACTAAGTCAGGGGGGATCACCTGCGGGTATCCATGGCCTGTTTAGTGGATGGTACTATGGCCTAGCGAGCAGGAAGGTTACTTTGAGAGTATCAATAGCCTGAACTAAGGGGGTCACCACAGGGACCTTGGTGCGATATGAGACGTCTTGTAGTCGTTTGCCGATTATTTGTGTGATTGAATTTGATTGCATGTTAGCCTGTATGATAGTTTATTTATTGTCATGCAATGTTTTCTTTATTATCACAGTAATTTACAATTGGATTTGATTTTCGTGTCTTAAACCTATGACTCTCACCAACTTTATGTTGACATTTTTAAGCATCATTTTTAGGTAATCATCTTGGAGGATGTTGAGGTTAGGAAGAGTGGCTAGTAAGACCGTAGGCTCATGAGGAATCCATTCTCCTAGAGATTTTATTTATGTCTTTTGAATTGTTGCTATTTGATTGATCATTGGATGTTTAGACTTTGGATTACGTTTCCTTGTGGTATGACTTTGTTATCTTAATGCAAGACTCCTTTATCTTGTGTTAGATATTGTCATGACACATTGTGTCTCCTTTGTTTAATCTATTTCATTTAGTTCTCTCTATTGTTGACACCATTATGTTGTGATGATATCCATGATGTTACGCCTCGTGTTTCCGCCTAGGCGGGGTGTGACACATTCATACTATTCACATGATCAATTAAACACATAGCATGATTAACATTAAATAAACATTCATTGCATACAGAACAAAGAGCCTTAGCACCTTTAACAGGATGCTTAACATGTTCATTACAGACATTTTTAGAATCAGAGTTCCTTTTATTCAAACTAGATTTAACTTTCTGGGGGGATTGGACTTCTACTTTATTCTTCTCATTACTACTTGGTGTTCGCGAATCCTATCATTCTTTGTATTGCCTAAAGGCTTTGATCCGCTAGCACTAGTAGAAGGGTTTACTCCTGTAGAAGACAATAGAGGTCTGTTAGTTACTTTGGGAATGTTGCCTGATGATGTGACAGTGTCAACAAATCAAATTGTTTTCTTCTTGTTAATAGGCGTGACCGCAACTTAATTTCATCACTATGTTTGTGTGAATATCGGCAATTATCTCTAACATACCGACGCAACAATCTTTGAATCAGCTTAATATATATAATAGGGCTGAGTAAGAAAAGCACTATCTAAAGGGTATTCAATGATTTTAAGCTTGTTCAACTACATCCCTAAGAATAGCAGCTTGTTCCATAGTATGCTTAAGGTAGTATTCGTGAACTTCCCTATTATTCTTAACCATATGAGCCAAAATTACTAGGTCAAGCTTATACATTCCTAGAGCAATAGTGGTAGCATTTGACACTTGGGCAGCATTATCAGCAATTTCCTTTCCTTTTAATTTCCTAAGATTCATTTTTTAATAATGTTATGACAACCACTTTTTCCTGAAGTTGAGCATTTAAATTTCAGAAATTTCAACAGACTTTTGATTTACTTGATTAACCAAAGATTCAGTTTGTTCTTTAACATGAATGCTTGATGGTTTAATTGAACCATAAAGTTGTTTATAAGTCTGTTTCAAATGCTCATTTTTAGCAATATATTTCACTTACGCCCACTTAGATTTCCAAAAAGTTTCCTGATGTTGATGGTCATCAATCGCATCACTCCCTTTTCACATTGTTTGTGGTGGAATTTTTATTCAAACGTTTAATGTTTGCTTTTAACTTCTTGATTGTTGTGTCTTTTGCTTAAGCCTGCAGCTCTTTCAAGTTTTTAATTCAAACAGATTGATCAAATAAGTTTAGTTTGGTCATCAGGAGGATGTGGTTAATTCCTTTTGAAAGATTTTCTTATTAAGTTGCATTGCAAGTTCAAAAAGAAATGCAGTGTTTTTTCAAGTTTAAAAAGCTTTCGAAAGTCCCATGTATAACTACTCATCTTTTTCAACCATGTTGTGTTGTTTGATAAGCTCAGCTTCAAGTTCAAAACACTTGTTGCACATTTCTACATAATTCACAAAATCATTCATTGCAACACAAGAATTCACATTCACAGAAGTATTTTTATCCAACGAATAATTCACAACAATATTCAAAATATCTTGAGAAATGATTTGATCAAGAGTCCAGGCGTTTTCAATCAAAAGTTGTTCTTTTGAATTTCAAAGTACTAGTTTGTCTACATGATACTGTTGAACAACAGCTTCCATCTGGTTATAAACTGTTTGTACTTCTGTTACCTCATTTAAAAGATCTTTATCAAAAACATTGAATATGTCTTTTAAGGTCTTTACAAATGGAATTATTTCTTTTAGAAAAATAGCTTTAGTGTGTTCAAACCCCCATTCCCCTTCTGTTAAAGCATCAGGCGTTATCTGCTTTTTCACCACATTGTCAAATTGGCCAAGATGGTATTTAAGCTTTTTAAGGCTTATATTAACTAGGCTTACCTTAGGAAGTTCCCAAGGAGCCTCAATTTTGACAGGCGAAGAAGCAGATTGGTCAGTATTAGGGTGTGAAGTTTGTAACCAGAAAGCTTGTTCATCAGACAGTTCTTGTTGTGGGAGAAAACGATTACCAAAATCTTCAGATAATCAATTTAACTTAGCATAATTAATTGGTTTAATGTTAACTTTCTTTTCTAAGACCAATGGATCACTTTGTTTTAAAAGCATTTTTGATCGACTCTCTTCCTCAAGCATCAAAGTCTCTTCAGAGGGAAAAGAAGAGACATCAGAGAAAAGAAAGAAGAAGAGAAAGAAGAGGAAAAGGAAAGGAGAGCAGAGAAGAGCAAAGAGGAGGCAGAGAGAAAGGCAGGCAAGAGAGGGCAGACAAGAGGAGTCAAGAGAAAGGGAGGGGAGAATGAGGGAAAGAAACAAAAAGAGTCAGAGACGAAGGAGAGGAAGAAGAGGAAGAAGAAGGGGGGGCAGGGAAGAGAGGACAGAAAGGAACAAGAGCAAAAGGAGAAAAGGAAACGAAAGCGTCAAAGGAGACACAGGAAGAGAGAAAGCAGAGAAGGCCGAAAGGGAAGGAGAGAGGACAGGGAGATCAGAAGAGAGGAGAACAGACGAGCAAGAAACACAAGAGGAGAGAGAGAAAGAGGGGAAGAAGAAGGAAAGACAAGAGAGAGAAAAGAAGAGAGCGAGAAGAAGGGCAGAAAGAAAGAAAGAAGCAGCAAAAAACAAGAAGAAGGAGAGGAAAGACAGGGAGAAGAGAGGCAGGGAAGACGTCAGAAGAGAAGACAGCAGAGAAGAGGAGGAAGAGAGGAGATCAGGAGGGGAAAAGAGGGAACAAAGGAAAAGCAAAGACAGAACAGAGAGAAAACAGGCAGAGGGGAGAGAAGAAAAAGGGATGGAAAAAGCAGGGAAGCAGTCAGGGAAGAGAGACGAGCAAGAAGCAGGAGGAAGAGAAGAGGAAAGAGAAAGAAGAGAAGAGAGAAAGAGGACCGAAAAGGAACAAAGAGAAGGACAAAAGAAAGGAGCAGCAGCGCAGAGACAGCAAAGAGAGACAGAGGAGCCAGAGAAGAGAGGAAGAAGAGACGAAGAAAAGGAGAGAGGAAGATAAGAAAAGTGAAAGAAAAAAAGACAGAGAGGGAGAGAAGGGGGATCAGGAGGACAAAGAAGAGGCAAGGAGGAGAGAGCAGAGAGGCAGAAAGCAGGAAGAGAGAGAAGGAGAGGGGAAGAGAGGCAGCAAAACGAGGAGAGGAGGTCAGGAGAAGGGAAGGAAAAGGGGCAGAAGCAGAGAGAGAGACAGCAGAGGAGAGGAAAGACGAAGAGAGGAGGTCAAGAAGAAAGAGAGAAAAGAAAGCAGAGAGCAGCAGACAGAGAAGAGGAGAGGAAGGACCAAAGAAGCGACAGAAAGGCGAGAAACAGAGATAAAAAAGAAGAAAAAGAAAGGACAGACAAAGAAGAAAGATCAAGAGAGAGAAGAGAAGAGAGCAGGGCATGAGAAACAGGGGAGAAGTCCAGAAGCATGGAAGAAGAAAAAGGAAAGAGAAGAAAAAGAAGAGAAGAAAGAGGAGAGGAAAGAGAGGAAAAGAGGGAGAGGAGAGAGAGAGGAAAACAAGAAAGAGCAGGAAAAAGAGAAAAGAAAGAGAGAAGGCAAGAGAAAGAAGAAAGGCAAAGAAGACAGACAGGGAAGAGAGAGAGAGCAAAGAGAAAGCAGAGAGGAAAGAGGGGAGGAGAAAAGAGAGGAGAAGAAGAGATCCAGCAGAGAAGAAAGAGAAGAAGGAGGGGGAGAGAGAAGGGAGAAACAGACAGACGTGGCAGGAGAAGAAAGCAAAGGAGAGAACAGACAGAGACAGGCAGAAAGCGGGACAGAGACAGAAGAGCACAGAAGGAGAAGAGAGAGAGGGAAGAGGAGGCAGAAGAAAGAGAGAGGGGAACAAGGAAGAACAGAAAAGAGCAGAAAGCGGAGGGAGAGGAGAACAAGAGCCCAGAGAAGCAGAAGAAAGAGGAAGAAGCCCAAAGTCAGAAAGAAAAGAGAACAACAAGAAGAGCAGAGCAGAAGGAGAAGAGAGAGAGATCAGAGACAGAGAGGCCTGAGAGAAGGGAGAAGAAGAGAGGACAACAGAAGGGGAAGAGGCAGAGGAGCAGAGAGAGAAAGTCAGAGAGTAGAGAGAGGGCGAGACAGGCAGATCAGAGAAGACAGAGGAGGAGATACAGCAGAGAGGAACAGAGAAAAGAGAAGAAAGCAGAAGAGAGAAGAGAGAGGGGGAGAGAGTCAGCAAGAGAGGGCAGGGAGAAGGGAGCAGGGGAGAAGTCAATCAGAAAAGAGAAACGAAAAAGAGAAAGAAATAAAAAGGACGCAAGACAAGCAGAACAGGAGGGAGCAGTCAGCGAAGAAGGAAAGATCAGGGAAGGTCAAGAAAGAAAGAGTGGGAAGAAGAGAGAACAGAGACAGAAGGAGCAGAGAAAGAGCAAAGAGGGCAAGCCAGGAGAGAGACAGAGGCAAAGAGAAAAGAGGGGCAGAAGAAAAGAGAAAGATCAACAGGAGAGAAAGAGAGGACAGGGAAGCAAAGCAAAAGAGCAAAGGAACAAAAGAAACAAAGCGAGAGAAGAACAGAGGATCAAAGAGAAGAAAGGGAGGAGAAAACAGGAAGGAAGAAAGAACAGTCAGAAGGAGAGAAGACAGCAAAGGAGGGGAAAGAAGAAAGAACAGGGAGGACAGAGAGAGAAGAGAGAGAAGAGGCAGAAAGTCAGAGGGGAGAGAGAAGAAAAGCACAGAGAAAAAGAGAAAGGAGCGAAGAGAAGACAGAGAGAGAGAGAGAGAAAAGAGGAGGGGAAGGGAGAAGAAAGAGAAAAAAGTAAGAACAGGAGAACAGAAGGAAAGGAGAGAAGCAGAGGGGAAGAGACAAGCGAAAAAAGAAGAAGGAAGAAACAAAAAAAAAGAAGGAAAGGCAGACAGAAAGAGAAAAAAGAACAAAAGAAGAGAAGGAAAAGAAAAAAGAGATCACAACAGGAGGGAGAGGAAAAGTAAGAGGGCAAAGGGGAGAGCAACAGTCAGAGGAGAAAAAGGAGATCAAAGAGGAGAAAAAAGCAGGGGAAAGGAACAGCCAAGAGAAGAGACGGGAGGCAGAGGAGAAGAAGAAGAAGAAGAGCAGAAGAAGGGGGGAAGGCAAACCAGGCAGAAAGACAAGAAAAGAAAAGACAAAGGACAAAGAGAGAAAGGGGAATCAAGAGAGGAAAGGGATGAAAGAAGAAAAAAAGAGAGCAGAGAAAGAAGAGCGAGAGAAGAAAAGAAAGAAAGAGAGAGAAAAGAAGATCAGGAAGGACAAGGAAGAAGAAACAGAGGAAGAGGGGAAGCGGGAGAAGAATCAGAGGAAGAAGAAAAGTGAGAAAAGAGAAGGGAAGCAGAAGAAAGACGAGGCAGGGTCAAAAGAAGAGACAAAGAGAGACGAAAAGAGCAGACAGGCAGAAGGGAAAAAAAAGAAGGCAAAAGAGTAGGAAGAAGGGAAAGCGAAAGGAAAGGACAAGAGGCAGGAGAAAAAGGCCAGAGAACAAGAAAAAAAGAACGAAGGAGAAGAGAAGAGAAGCAGTAGAAAGAGGGAGGAAGAAGGAAAGGAGGGGAGACCAGAGGAAGAAGAAGGAAAGGAACAGTCAGAGGGAGAGAACAGAGGAAGGAAGGGGCGGAGGAGAACAATGAGGAAGAAGATCAGAGGAGAGGAGAGAGTCAGCAGCAAGAAGAAAGGGAGCTCAGAAGAAAGAAGCACCATCAACAAAGGGGAAGAGAAGAAAAAGGAGGAAAAAACAGAAGGAGAGGAGAGAGAGGAAAGGAGGAGGAGAGCAGGGGAAGAAGGGAACAGAAGAGAGAGAAAGCAGGCGCAGGAGAGAGAGAAGAAAAGGAGAGAGAGAGAAGAGAGAGAAAGAAAAGGAAAGACAGAAAAAAGAAAAGAAAAGGAAGAAGTAGGAAAGAGAGAGTCAGCAGAGAGAAGGAAAAGAGAGCAGAAGGTAGACGCAAGGAATCAGAAGAAAGAGGCAGAAGGAAAGAGAGAAAAGGAAGAGAAGAAGTAGAGAACAGAGGAAGAGTCAGAGGAGAGAAGAGAAGCAAGGAAAGAGGAAGAACAAGAGAGAAGAAGGAAAGGAGAGCATCCGAAGCAGCAGCAAAGGAGAGAGAAGAAGAGAAGAGAGGAAGAAGAGGGAAGAAGGAAAAGGTCAAAGCAGGTAAGAAGAGAAGAAGGAGAGAGGAGAGAGGAAGACAGAGGAGAGGACAGAGAAAGAAAGGAAGGCAGGAGAAAAGAAGAGACAAGAAGAAAGAGGAAAAGAAGGAGAGAGGCAGAGGGGAAAAGGAGAAAAGTGCGAGGGGGAGAACAAAGAGATAGGAGGAGCGAAGAGGAGAAAGGAGGAGGGAAAGAGAGGAGGAGGAGAAAAGAGAGAGGGGGGAGAAGAAAGAAAGAAGAAAGAAACAAGAAGAAGAAGAAAGAGGAGAGAGCAGGAGGAAGGGAGAGAGGAGAGAAGAGAGAAGAAGAGAGAGAAGAGAGCAGCGAGAAAGAAAGAGAAGCAGCAGAGGGAAGAAGAAAGAAAGAAGCAGGAGCAGCAGAAGAGGAGGGAGAAAGGAGAGAAGAGAAAAGAGGAGGAAGAAGGGGGAGGGGGAAAGGAAGGAAAGAAACAGAGAAGAATAGAGGGGGCAAGAGGGAGACAGAGAGCAGAAGAGAAGAGAGCAGGGAGAAAAAAGCAGTCAAGAGTGAGCAGGAAGAAGCAGCGAAAAGGGCATGGACAGAGAGAGGAAGGAGAAAGAGAGGCAAGGGAGGTCAGAGAAAGGGGAGGAGAGAGAGCAGGAAAGAGGGTCAGAGGGCAAGAGCAGCGAGAATCAAGCAAGAGAAAAAGAAGAGAAGTTCAGAAGAAAAAAAGAGCAAGGAGGAGAAGGAGAGAGAAAAAGGGAGAGGACAGCAAGAGAGAGAAGAAAAAAGAGAGAGGAGAAAAAACCAAAGGAGGAGGATTCAAGGAAATGAAGAGCAGGGAAGGAGATGGACAAGAGAGGAAGGAGGAGAGAAAGAAGAGAGGAAGAGGGGAAGAAGCAAAGGGAGCGAGAGGAAAAAAAAAAAACCAAAACGTCAGGGAAGAAGGGAGAGGAACAGCCAGAGGAGAGAAGAGAAGAGAAAACAGAAGACAGAAAGAAAGGAAGAGGAGGACAAAAGGAAGAAGGGAGCAAGGAAGAGAGGGAAGAGGAAGACAGGAAAGAGAGAGAGAAGGAGGAACCGAGAAGGAGGGAGCAAGCAGGACAAAGCAAAGGAAAAAAAAAAACAGGGAGGCAAAAAAGAGGAAGAGAGAGAGAAGAGAGAGAAGGCAAGAGGGAAGAAAGCACAGCAGCAGAGCAAGAAAGAAAGAGAAGAGTCAGAGAGAAAGAAAGAGAAGCAGAGGGTCCAAGGCAGAGAAAAAAGAGGAGAAAGAGGGAAAAAGAGAAGAAGAGAGGAGAAGGAGAGAGGAGAGGAAGAGAACAGAGAAGAAGAGGAAGAAGCCAAGAAAGAAGACAGAGGTCAGAAAAGGAGACAAGAGAAGGAAGCAGGAACAGAAAAGGAAAAAAAAGGAGACAGAGGAAAGAGAGAAAGAGGAAGGAGGAGAGAAGAGAAGCAAGAGGAAGGAGTCAGAGAGAGCAGAAAGAGAAGAGGGGAGAACAGGAAGGAAAGCAGAAGAGAGAAGAGAGGAAAGAAGGGAAGAAGAAAGACAAGAGACACAGAAAGGAGGGAGAAAGAGAGAGAGAGAAAAAAAAAAAAAAAAGGGAGAAGAGGAAGAGGGAGACAGAAAAGGAGAAGAGAGGAAGAGGAGGAGAAGGGAAAAGAGAGAGAGAAAAGAAACAGAGAAGGGAAGAGAAAAAGAAGAAGAAAGAGAAGGAGAAAGAAAGAGAGAGACGGAAGAGGAGCAGAAAACCAGAGAGGAGGAGGGAGAAGAAGGAAGAGAGCAGAAGAAAGGAAGGGGAAGCAAGCAGGAGGGAAAAGAAAGAAAGACGAAAGCAAGAAAAAAGAGGGTCAGAAAGGAGAAGGATCATGGGGAGCAGAGAGAAAGAAGAAGAGAGGAAAAGAAGACAAAGAGCAGCAGAGGAGGAAAAGGAAGAGAAGATCAGAAAAAGAGAGGAAAGGATGAAGAAAAAGAGAGAAAAAACGGCAAGAGAGCAGAAAGAGAGAGGAGGGAAGGGAAGGAGGAAGAAGTGGCGACAAGGAGAAAGGGGAAAGAGCAAGAGGAAAGAGAAGCAGGGAAAGCACAGAGAAGAGAGAGAGGAAAACAGAGAGAGAAAGAACAGGGAGAAAGAGGAAGAAAGGGCGGAGTAGAGGACAGAGAGAAGAGCGGACAAGGAAACAGAAGAAAAGAAAGCAGAGACACAAGCAAGATCAGGGGCAGGAGCAGGAGAGAGACCGAGAGATGAGAACAAGAGAAAAGAAGAGGGAGAGAGAAGAGAAGCAAGAGAGAGAGAGAGGAGAAGAAGGAGACAGAGAACAAAAGAAAAAAAGAAAAGAGGGAGCCAGAGAGGAGGAGCAGGCAGAGCAGGGGAAAGACCAAAGAGAGGAGAGAAGAAAGGAAGAGAAAAGAAAAGAAAAAGAAGGAAAGAGAAAGAAAGAAAGAGAAAAGAAGAGAGAGACAGGAAAAGAGGCAGGAAGAGAAGAGCCGAGAGGAGTCAGGCGCAAAGGGTCAGAGGGAGAAATCGAGCAATATGAAATCACATTGTTTATCCCTTAGCACTAACACTACCATCATAAAGCATTGGCCTAATTGCCAGAGCTTTCTTAGATAGAAAGATTATTAAAAACACAAATAGCTTGTTTAACCTTGTTCTCAAAGAAAAACTTATTGGTTCTTTAGCATCTGCACATTTTGCGCGATTGACCCATTTTATGTACAAAAATAGTTTAGTTCCTTAACTTTCTTTTCCCAAAGCATTTCTTTATCAATATTCTTAGCTTCCTTTTCCTTGGATTCATTTTTGAAAACATTAAGTGTTGTTAACGATTCCTTTTTCTTTTAATTGTTTAGAAAGAGTTTGTTTAAGAGAGTTAATTTCCTTTTCAAAATCCACAAACTGTGCATCTTTATCCCTAATTATATCATCAATTATAAGCTTTTCTCTAGTACCTAAATCCACATTTTGTATTCTTCTAGGAAATTCTTTACCCCTGTTCTTTATATCTTTCAAGCTCAGCAGATAGGGATTCATTGGCCATTAGATTATCCTTATTGACCTTGTTACAATTAGTTACTTGTTCGGACAGTTGTTCAAACACAGATAATATCATGGCATCATGTTGTGTAGAAGAATTTGTATCCTGAACCGTTGCATTTTGTGTTTCATTCAGATACTGAGAGTACGGAATGATATTACTATCACTATGTATCTCCTCATCTGGATGTTCTACAAATTGAGAATATTAAGAATACGCCATCTCTTGCACACTTTGATTTAGCATATCATTATTAGTGCTTTCAGAGAATGGTACCTCGGAGAGAGCATCTGAACCGTAACTAGACAAATTGGCCATAAGAACCGCTTTGGCTGTGGAGATCTTGTCACAATCAGAATCATATGCACCCAAATCATCGGCTTGATAAGTTGCATTGTGTGTAATGACTGACTGTGAAACTGGACCTTCTGCAATATCCGAGTCTGCCAAGAATTTCAATTCTTCCTCAGTAAGAACTTTACCATTTCTTTGAGCTTCAACCAATAGAACTTTTTCCCTAAACCACATAGCATCCCTTTTCCTCTTTGGCTTTGGACACTGTCTTGCCATATGACCTTCCCCTTGGCGTGCATAAAAAAACCAGGTTTAAAAACCGGTTCCGGTTTGAAACCGTAAAACCGAACCGGTCAACCCCGGTTTTGACCAAACTGGTTTCGGTTCTTGGACAAACCGGCGGTTTGGAACCGGTTTGTTTTTTCTTGGTTTTGACCGGTTTATTAAACTGGTTTCCCCAAACCGGTTTCAACCCGAACTGACCGGGAGCCTATACAAAATTTTTAAATTTTGAATATTAAGTTTTTAACACGTGGGGGGACCTGTTTTTCTGATTTCTTGGGTGTAGTGTTTGTTATTTAGCACTTTTAATGATTATAAATTGATGTGTTGTGTTAGAGTTTAAATCATAACTTACAATACAATCCTAAGCAAAAAAAACTATCCAAAGCAAAACCAAATTTCTTTTAATGGCAATCCTAAGCAAAAAAACTATCCTAAGCAAAAAAAACTTACAATACTGCCACCGGTGTTGGTTCTCAATCAATTGAAACCCCCAGATTTGGAAAGACTTCAACCTTTGCATAATGACCGACAACTCGCAAAAAGCTGAATGCAAGCATTGCTTTCATTTCTTATTGCAGGGTTCCAACACGATGTTGAGGAATCATATAACTTATCCGTATTGTGAAGCAATAAAGGCACAACAGAACCAGAATCCGGCATCAGGGCAAACGTCTATGGCTCAAGATGGGAGTGTTTTCAGGTATGATCCAGATTATCTCCGTGAACAATTCGCGGGTTTGGTGATTCAACGAGCGTTACCGTTCAACCACTTTGACCACGAGCAAACAACGAGGGTGTTCCAGAACACTATGCAACCAAGATTGTTAGGAATAATTATAATACTTAGTTTCTACTAGTAGGTATGTAGTTCCTACTGGTAGAGTAGTAGTTCCTACTA